>KN479401.1:0-19757 GCA_000787095.1 Periophthalmodon schlosseri | reverse complement strand
AGTGAACACACCTGCAGAGGTTACATTGGTGCATGGAGCAAGGTGGAGCTAGCTAGCTTGTTTTCTTTCGCCAGACGCTAAAGCTGCATGTTTTCAAAGATATGGATATGGTGTTTGGGTTCATTCGAAGGCTAAACATGGGGGCAGAAGTTGTTTCATCTTTGCTTGAAATAAAGTTGCATGCACGTTTAAGTTGTGCAATAGGACAGAGCATAAAAGGCTAATATAATTAAGGAAGGTGAAGTTCATGCAAAGTAACTCCCTTTGCACCAAGCACAGAGCTGCAAAAGAGACATGTTACTTTATTGCTCTCATGAAATACAATGCCTATTTTAATGCATATAATAACAGCTGAGTGTGATGCACAGTGTTGAATGAGAATCACAAGGAAGCAACTGAACTATACCAGGCAGTTGTTTCTCTGTCATGGTGCAATATTAGGAGAGATTGGACTATGTGGGTGTAGCTAAGAGTTCAAACAGAACCATGTTTCTCCCTCATGGTTCAAAATCGGGTGCAGGGCCTTTAAGATGAGCACTGAAAATTGTCGTATACTAGTCTCTGTGGTCTTATACTTGTTCTGATACAGCTCAAGATCATTCTAAAACTGTTCAGGAAAAGGTTCATTTCTGTCCTGTGAATGTGGCTTTTATTTACCACCAAAACCTGCTGAAATTAGTATTTAGTTTCGATACAAGTTTCGATATCGATAGTGACTGATTTTTGATAATTTTGACAAGCCTAATTGCTGGTTGGTTCTTGCATCTGGTCCGGAAGAAAAATAGTTTGTTACCGACCTGTAGCTTTGTTTGCACGTTTGAGCGAATATCGAAACAAACTTTAAAAGAAACCAAGTAATTATACAAAGACAACACCTCGAAAATGGGAGATTACATTCCTTTCAAATAATGCTCTAAGAATAAACATATTAGTTCTAGCACTAAATGTGAGTATGATGTAAATATACAGTTGTGTTGCTCCACAGACTTCTGCTTTACTCCTGTCCTATTTTTATGTCTTGTAGTTTCTGGATTGTTGGTTAACTTAGAGTTTGGACCTCTATTGTCAATATAAATGTGTATCTACAAAAAGTGCAGTTAGCTGCATAAAAGAGTTTGCAGATCACCCAACCTTGAGTACTCTCACTACATGTGTTGATTCATCTACAGTATATAGTGTGTCTACTGACAGAGCTCTTGTGACTTTGCCTCTGAGCATATTGACTTTGGGAACGAGTTAGCTCATCGATCACATGGGACGCAGCATGCCTGACTTCTCTGGAATTTAAAGGCCAAACAAGTTCCGTATTTCCTAATGTGTAGGAGAAAACAGTTAACACAGTTTTTGTCTGAAATTCGTTGTAAACTAGCTTGTTATGACAATTATGTGGCTTTTGTGTAGGCTATAAGCTGGTTCTTGCACATTAATATTGGTCTACTCTAGTGCATCATCAATATCACATTTTGAAGCAGGGTTGTGAAAAGCATTGAAAATCAGATACTAATCGATATCAAAACTAGAAATTAGATACTCATTTGAGTAGGTATAAAAACTAAAAAAAGTCATTCTTTTTTTCAAAAGAAACGCAAATAGTCACATTTGTGTATAGCGCTTTTCTTTTCTCTACCTTTTCTTCAAAGTTCTTTACATCAAGGAACCACTCACCCATTCACACACCGGTGTACACAGACACTGGTGGCGAGGTGGGTTAAGTGTCTTGCCCAAGGACACAATGACAGCATTCATCTGTGGGAGCTGGAATCACACCGCCAACCTGTGGGTCAGTGGATCTGACCGCTCTGCTTGTGATGTTTATGTTGAGAGCGGGATTTGAACCGCCAGCCTTCAGTAGACAAACACTCTAGCTGCTATCTTGCCTGGGCGACAATAGCTCAGTTGGTAAATACACTAAAAATAAAGACATTATTGAAGAGTTAATAATTAGACAGCTCAAAGGTTCTTCCTTTAACAAAAAAAAGTTTCCTGTTAATACACATAAAAAGTTACATTATTCATCTAGTTTATTGAAAGATGACTCAATATTGTAACAATGACAAAGTAAGATTTTTTACAGTGATTTGACATCATTCGGGTATCAAGCGCTAGCATCACTTTGAATTACAACATACACAAATTGGTGTTGTACCACTTATAAGCAGCTATAAAGTAAAGTTCTTTAGTATAGCTCAGACTTGCTCCCACTTTTAGCCACTATCTGATCCACATCATTTTGTCTTTATACAAACATGGGGAGAACATGCAGTTTTATAGTCCATCAAACCTGGAATCTTCTTGCGATGAGACAACAGTGCTAACCACTCTGCCACTGTGCCTCTTTTCACAGGTAAGACTGACATTTCACGGCAGCGTACTACAAAAGGTTAATGAACTGGTTTGAAGTTGTTGGTTGCGAGATAGGTTCAGTGCCTTGGTGAGGGCCTATGCGCCAAATTACACAAATATTTGGGTTAATAAACATTTTGTACTTCTACTTGAATAATATTAATTTAAAGTAACGGTCTGTAAATGTCAAAGTGGTGGCTCAAGAAATGATTCAAGTAGGAATTAAAGAAGTATTTGGGAAAACTACTACTACTACTCAAATAGTTGACACAAGAATGAGGAAAAAAAACAAAAAAATACATTATATCAGAAAAGAAACACAAATGTTCAAATCATTTCATATTGTCAACATAAAGCTTTTTTCACTTGTAGATTTACTCACAGTGGGAAGAGTAACCAAAGCTTTTACTCAAGTAAGAGTACTGTTACTTCAAACAAGATATTACTCAAGTAGGAGTAAAAGTATGCTGCCAGAAAAGTAACTTTTTAAAGAAATTGTACTTTTCAGAGTACGCTAGTAAATGTAACTGAGTACTACCCACCATATGAGTATATTTGAATAGCTTTTCAAAATACACACCTTTTGTCACCCAAATGTCACTCAAACTTTCCCTTTTTCACTTTCACTAAAACTTTTATATGAAACTCGTCAGAAGTCTGCTCAGAGCTCTGAAATGCGTGGGTGACAGCAATGCGAAACTGTGCTCTGTCTCTTTAAGGATGGGCGTGGGTGTCTGAGGAACGCAAGGAGAGTTGAGGAGAGTCACGGCCTAATCTCTACTGAAGTGCGTGGGATGATGTCGGGAATTTTTCAATAACTCTTTTATATAGAAAAAATAAAAAACATCGTTCACTCTTGGGGCTATGACAGACGAATAATTCAAACTTAGCAAAACAGCCCAATTCAGCAGGGAAAGATGTGTCTAGACTGGAAAATACATTCACCGCATTTGCATCTTTAGCCTTTAGCATGAATGTTCTTGTTAACCAGCCCACGCACTGTAAAAAATGCCGACATCGGGTGAATTCTGTTTTGAGTACTTTGGGCAAGTTTGATGTATCAACTTGTTGGTGAGAGACGATTAAGAAGCTATGTTTCCAGTGGATTTTAATATTTCTGTATTTCATGCTAAACAATTTCTTAGATGAGAATGAAAACTACACTTAAAGGAACGTATTTGGAGTTTTGGTTAAACAGATACAAGATAAACATGTTCAAATCAAATATGGTTTTTACTGATAATAATGCTGATTTATTCTTAATTACAAACCATTGGACATGATGGGAAACTTGTTTATGTTATAATTTGGTGTTTTGGTTCTCAAGGCGATCATCCAATCAGAAAGCAGAATGAGCCTCACATGAGTTTCAGGTTCAGTTGTGATTGTAGCTCCTTTTATACCAGTGAGGGTTGGGGTTAGGCTTCCAAACCTACCTTTAAAGAAGACATATTGTGCTTGTGTCTGCGATATAGTTACAATCTATACGAATCTGCCGAATCCTACGCATATCACAGATTCAGAAAAAATATTGGAGAATGAAGTAAGTACGTCACAGTGGCCGTGTACCAGTGACGGAGAAACCGCGGTTTGATCGGAGCAATGACGTCTTGAATACAGGAGAATAACGATTACACGCACGAATCACTCTAAATACAACGTCAGAGGGCAAATGAGAAGGGAAAACAACGACAACGTGGTTAAAAGCTCCAAAAAAGTCAATTTTGCAGATCAGTTTTAAAATCAAATATAAATCCTTAACCCAGTGGCTGATACTTTTGCTTGCATTTAAGAAACACTGAAACTGAAACCTAAAATGGTGAAAACTTCTGTGATTAAAGAATTCAAGTTCTTTTTTAGTTCATATTTTATGTGCTATGGCCATGATAAACTAAGATTCAAACTTTTCACGTTAAGGAACCGTTCCAAAAAGCCGACTCGCTCATGAACATCACGTGACAAGACGGTGAGGGACACTTGAAGTCTCTCTCTTTACAAGTCTCGCACGGGTCCAGTGAAGGGTACTCTGCATACCTTCACGCTAAGCTCTTGTTTTTCTGCATACCGAGGTGGACGCTGTTGAACCGGGCAGTGTTGCGGATCACTGGCCTAATACAGTGTACTTAAACTCCCCTGCAGCATGTGACAGGAGCAAAGGACAGGACAGGGAGGCTAGGACATGTCACCTGCACCTGAGTGGAGTGCACCAGCATAGATTTGTTTAGGAGCAAAGGGAATGGAAATAGTGGTGTTTAAAGGTGACTTGTTGGTCAGTCTGGCTTCCATGTACTCAATAGTATGTATTTTGGTTGTCAAAAGTATCAAAAATCAGATACTAATCGATATTAAAACTAGTATCGAAACTAGATACTCATATGAGCAAGTTTCAATACTAAAAAAGTCACGTCAACAGGACAGAAATGAACCGTTCCTGAAGCTTTAGAATGATCTAGAGCTGTATCAGAACAAGTATAAGACACATAGACTAGTATACACCATGGACCACTATGGAACCTACTGGACGACTGAGGATTACACAGATATAAGGCCACATGGGAATAGAAAAAAGTACTACGATTTAATGTTAAAAATCACATTCTATTGTCTAAAGAAAGGGTGTTTTTAAGTATCATCATGGTATTTGAATCGGTATTGAGTATCGAGTCTATTCCTTAGTATCGAAATCAAGTTTGAAATTTTAGTATTGTGACAATTTTCTCATTTTGGCTTAATTTGATGGAATAATACCTGTTGTAAATGGAGCTCAACAGTGACCACCCTCTGGTTCCGGAAGCAAATTTGCATTTCATTTTTCCTGTACACTTTTAAAAAAACAAAACATATATTAAAATTTTGAAAGTTTGCTCAGGGCTAATTAGCTACGTGGTAACTGATGACCACAAAACCTATAATTTCATTTAAAATCTGTCTCTGAAACTTCATACACTGCTAAATTTTTAAAACATGTTGCCAAATCTTGCGTTTCAAACCTGCTTTTTGGAATTAAAACTATCATGTTAGGGACATTTGTTACCTCATAGCTGGTTAGCCTTCAGCGTGCCTTCAAACTCTTGATATTTGGAATTTTAGTTTTAGACGTTTATGGGGAAAATGAATGACAAATGCACTTCCGGAACCAGAGTGGACTTTGAAATGGTCGGGACTTTTGAGTTCCACATAAATGATTTGTGAAGATAACAGGAAGTTTTAAAAAATTTGATGACATCACACTAGTGTTAGTCAGAAGTCCATCCAAAGGTCAGGCAGGTGTGAGACGTATTTTCTGACTGTACAAACATGAATTCAGCAAAATAAAGGTTGATAATGGTTTCATGTACTTCTATTCGTCAAATAATAATTGTTGGGTTCAGGAGTTTAGTCCAGGAAGTCAGGAAGTAAAATATAAACTTAAAAATAGGCAAAATCTCTAAAAAAAATTAGTTTTTTTTCATTATAGTAATGTCTTCCATGCTATATGTACTTTTAATGTAAATAGTGACAATATTTCCAGTGGAGGGTCTGCCCCCTGCTTGTCTCCATTAGTTTATTCATTGCTATAAGCTTTCACATTTATCACAGCTGTTTTGTTCAGAGTGTTGCTGTGTTTGCTGATCCCAAACTCGGAATGCCTTAAAATACTTTGGAGATCAGAGCGTGTTAGCTGTGCAATTGTGGTCTACCTCTGCTTCACTTTGCCATCTCAAAAAAAATGTTTTAAAGCTTTTCACTTGCCCAAAAATTCAAATTCATTCTAGCAATGTGGCAAAGGAGCTAGGAACAAGATCTGAATACATATTTCCTTCTTTCAAGGTTTGAAAATTGGATACCCCAGCTTCAAATTGTGTCGCTTAAAGCAGACCTGTTATGCAAAATCGACTTGTTAGAGCTTTGAACCATGTTATAGTTCTCATTTCCACTCTCAAAGTTGTATTTAGATTCATGCATGTTTGAATAATCTCTGTTCCCCTGTATTCAAGACGTCATTGCTCCGATCAACCACTGTTTTCGCCACCACCAGTATACGCCCACTGCTCCCTTTGGGCACCACCGTTTTCTAACACGAAAGTAAGTAAATATAATAATATATTAGCTCAACACTGCAGTTTCAATGCCCAAATGATAACATAATGATCCACAGGTGCCATAGATTATAACGATACAGCAGACACAAGCACAATATGTCTTCTTTAAACTAAATTAGAATTCCAAAACCTTTTACCAGCGCTCGTCAACCTAAGAAAACATTGTGAGTCTATCTGACCTGCGCTGTATGGTAGACTACACTGCAATAGGCTCGTATCCCACCAACGGTTCACACACCATAGTTTGTGAAACACTGATAACCCAGCGTGAAGTGTACAGAACCACTAACACGTTCTCGGTCATATTGTGTTCACATCACAATAGCTGCTCTCAGAGTTGAGCATCTTCCACCCTCTAACAGCTTGTACGTGTGGAAGTACAATGTAAACTGCACATAGTGAACGAGTGGTGGTGTCTTCTGTGTTAACCCTGCCACTAATCTGCCATTGTCCAGCCTGCTACCGCCCCAGGCTCTGTATCTGGAATAGGCTACAGAAGGCGCGTATGAAGACGTATTGGCACAGCTATTGTTATTAGCACAATTCAATTCTCATTGAAGAACAGCTATGTAATTTGTTGCCATGGTGAGTGTGATGATATTTTTGCGCAATTTGTTCCTCCCATCAATGAGAAAACGGTATGTTTACTCTATCTCCCTCTCCAGAGCTCAGAATGCTTGGTTCCACTGCATGATGTCATCAGGTGGTAATCAAGGAAGTGCTGGTTGTTTATTTTTTACTTCATACACCTCAAAAGGACCCATTCTATTAAAGAAGACATATTGCGCTTTGTCTTCTATATTATAATCTATGACACATGTGGATCATTATGTTATAATTTGGACATTTTAAATCGGAATATTGATCTAAAACGGAAATTATGGTGCCCTATGGGAGCGGACGTTGCTACAGACAGACTCACAACAAAGAGCCGTGCAGTTGTTGGCACCTCCGATGGACAGCTGCAGATCACGTTAGCGCTAAATACGACTTCGACAGGGTAAATGGGAAAGGGAATCAACTATAACAGGGGAAAAAGCGATTTTAAAAGCGATTTTGGTAGGTCTGCATTAACATTCAAACAATTCAGATGATTTTTTCCCCTTGTATCTTGCCATGTCGGCCAATGTACAAGCAGAACCACCTACCACCTCAGCCTTTCATTTCCTCCATTAGAAGCGTCATTAGAAACTTCAACCATACACATGTATCAAACAGTAGACATTAAACTAGTCAAAACTCCTCAAATTAGAGAAGAACTTTGTGAGTTTTTCTAGTGAGGATCCGTCGCTTGAGTGTCTCAGTGGAGATGTTATTGCTTTGTCTGGAATGTTATCCATGGTACGGCTGTAATCAGAAAATACCTTGAAAAACATGCATTCTCACTGTGAACATCATGGTGCAGATAAACCTCCAGCCAAAACAATAACATCTCCACTGAGACATACTGCACCAGAAAAACGACTTAGTGCACCTTTTAAAATATAATCTATTATTACCAAACTACTCGAAACACTGAAATTTTCCAAACTATTCTAACAAAGAAGTTTAAAGTGTTGCTCAGTATTTACACAAGAAGTGAACAAACTGCATTGTCACTGAGGCGGGTAGACAATGTGGAGCTTCTAGTGTGGCACATGACTTACATGTGAAGTATTCTGCAGTTGAACAATGAGAGGAATCTGAGGAACATTGTTATCTGAGGGATTTACCATTTCACACAGTCACATAGGCACCACAGTATTGCAAGTACTGTATATTTGCAATCATTTTATCGTGAGCTATTGAAACTACGAAAGACTCATGGACGTAAAGGAGAAAATTAGGCTGCTCGACTATAAATTTACAATATTTTTCCATTTTTCTTTCTTTCTTTTATTTTTTTTTTACTGTTCATTTAGGATTGATTTTGGTTTAGTTCTATTTTAAATTATTGTGTGTTTAAAAATGGAATTAAAATTTACTAAACTGTATTAAAACTGTACAAATGCATCCACTAATAAAGAAGTACAAGAAATACGGCGGGGGCGTGGCTCAGTTTGTAGAGTTTTTTTCCACTGATCAAAAGGTTAGCAGTTTGAATCATGCATTGAAGGTGAAAAAGCGCTATATAAAAATGTGACCATTTACCATTTTACCAATACATAAGTAAATGAATAAAGTTGGGCACTGACAATCATTCACAGTACTATTACTTTTGCATCTCATCCTTCATCTCCTCTCAAGCCATTCACATAAATGCACTACAGTCTTCCTCTGCACCAGCTCCGCCGCAGCAGCAAAACCTTCAGCCTCCTCAGACACAGTCACACTTTATCACTTTTTCTCCATTTATTAAAGTGCATGTGGCACGTTTTCATGTTTTACTCTATTACCATAGTACTTGTGGTTAAGGTTTATCATAGTTTTACATCAGTAAAGTGGCAGTTTGTGGGGGAAAAAGTTGAAAAGAAAAACAGGAAGTAGCGCTGAATTCTAAAACGGAATACCTCTACCTATGTCGTCAACACTGAAAACTGCTTCGCTGTTCACATTTCTTATGCAACAGCCGCAGCCTCGCTCTGTTAATCCGTTCACGCTCATGCAGCCCCTCCATCCAAACTTTACAAACTTTGCATCAAAAGCACAAAAGCACAAGAACTTTTCCCAGGAGGCTCCATGCTGCTTGCGCCTGGTTGCCACGACAACATGGAGTTGTGCAGTAAAGACTTTACTGCAGTTTGTTTTATGTTTTTTACATTTTAATTATAGAAAGAACGATGGCTGGATTAGAGTATGGCCCGTGTAAAAAACATAAAACAAACTGCAGTAGAGTATGGCCCGCGGTGAATGAATATTATTAATTTTGTTTGGATCTGGACCTAAAATTGGCTGTAGACATTTTGAATCACTATTAGCTTCAATGAACAGACCAATTTACAGACATGAGCATTCACACAAGACTAGAACCCTGTGACTAGGAGCTCTGAGTTAGCAGAATTACAGTAGGTAAAATTCGGGGGAATTTTTACAGACATTTTCACAGACATGGAGGATTCGCACAGGACTAGAAACACAGAGGACATTCGTAAATATTAAAATTTGCTGGAGGTCCCAAGGTAAAACTAATCCCATGTGAATGGGGCTGTAGACAGGTTTTGGCCCTCGCTAACATTGTGGTTGCTATAGGTAACAGTTATGGAATTACCTTTACGTATGTCATATCTGCTGTCTGTGTCCAACCAGGAAGTAAAATTATAAACCATAGACTGTATAAAGAAGTGGACTAAGGGAGTGTGAAATCCCCCCTCCAGTCAAATGAAGCTCATCAAGGCTAGAGCTGTTATAGGGGCCAATTTGGAGCCAAGTGTCATATTAGGAATTCCGACCACGAGTATCATAGCAACCAAAGAGCCAATCTGGAGCAAGGCTGTTGAAGGTAACGCCCCTTCCTGTTCGCACTACTGGTTTAGCAACGCTGTCAATCAAACCTGTTGCTAATGCTAGCGGGAGTGAGGGAACGAAAGCGCCTGATTTGTCTGTTATTAATGTTTATATCTTAATTTACGGACACAATAGTGAAATAAAAAAACCAAGATCATGTAGAGCGGGTTAATACGAACATTTTAAGACCAAAATGACGAGCCTGACTGCAGCATTTATGGAGAGAGGGGCGACAATTTTCCAATGCAAAGTGAATTGGAGCCAGAGTGAACGGAGCCAGGAGTGCGTCCGTGCTCACTTCCTATTTGGAACGCAGTGGCTAGCAGGTTAGCTATGTCCATTTATATATGCAGTCGATGTTATAAACACTGAAATTAAAAACCTAGGCAAGGTGACATCTTAAATACATGTTAACTAGTCTATGTTTTAGTAAAATGAGTAGTCCATTCAGTTACAGTTACTGAATTACTTCTATATTTCCAAAGGAAGCTTAAACAAAGCATTTAATTTACGTTCTAATGGAAGAACACTCCTTTTCGACTTTAAACAAGAAAAAAATATGTGAAATGTGCATTAAGTGTACTGGATGCATGTGTTCATTAATTTGCTCAAAATAAATAAATAAATAAATGAAATTGAAATCATATGTGCTGCCCATGTCCAACAGGAAGTAAACATATGACGTTCACTGAAAAAAAAAAAACTAGAAAAGGCAAGGTTTTTAGTCAAATGAGAAGTTTACCCTGCACATGCATTTTAAACATGTCTGTGTCATAGGTCTTTCCATTGGCCTTACGTTGAACCATGTGTATTATTAATAAGCACATGGAACAAATGTGGGTAGACCAGGCCTGTCTCACGCCTATCACATATCCACTACGCACTACGGTTTCAGATGCTCAGCTTGTGTTTGGAACTCTAGGCCAAGTTTCCAGCATATTTTACCTTTGTCTCTTTGAAATTCAAGAACACCTTGTGCCCTTGGTGTAGTAGAGAAAGTCTGAACAGCAGCCTCTAGCACAAATTCGCGTGTGAAGTTGAATTTAAGAATGGTGAGTTGGATGTCTTTTGGGTGGTGAGGTGATTAAAGAGACAGTATGTAACTTCCTGGAGGTGGCTCGTCACCTGCAGGATGGAGATTTTCCTTCTGGCCAAATAAGAGTCAGGTTTGTGGAGAGGCAAGCCCGTTCACACTTAGGACGCTTGTTTTTTAGTGCAATAAACATAAAAAAAAAATAAATAAAAATAAAACATGTTTTTATTTTTTTGGTTACATAGTGTGACTTTTAACAAATGCTATCAGGCCAAGTTATACACGTCATATCTGTAGCGAGGCGACCCCACTTGCAGTATAAATGTTTTTTTTATTGCTCAAAAACACCTATTGTGAAATACATTGAAATAGATATGTTTAATGCCACAGTAAACACTTAATAAAAAAGGAACTACTGGGTTTAGGCATCAGTTTTTGAAATTTGGTACATTGGCTGACTTGGGATGACCAACAGACTAAAAAATATCACAAGATTTTTGAGTGGGTACACAGTGATAATGACATGCTTATATAGTTCACATGCAATGCCAGTCGCTTGGTTACAAGAATAGTGGTTTGGCAAAAAGCCATATTGTATATACCCAAGTATCTATTTATTCAGTCATCACAAGACAGACCATGTTTTTGACTTGTTATTGTTGGTATTCTATTCACTTATTGGCTATAAGTTAAGATGGAAGCCTCGAGTTACTACAGATATACACTCCCAACTGTCACATAATCAGACAATTATTTTGTTTATTATTACTTACTTACTTACTTACTTAAAGTATGTTACTAGGGGCAAAGTTAACTAATTTCAAAGGCATTCCAACAACATTATGCCATTTTATTTAGGGATGGAGAGATATCGGCTCCAGTATCGGTATCGGCTGATATTGATGGAGTTTTTCCATTTTAGGTATCGTGTAATATCAATATTGGATACTAATATTTTGTCAGCTCTGCCTCGTTCTCTACATGCCCCCTGTATCGCTCCCACAATGTCCTCAGTGCATCAGACTGTCTTTTTGAACAGAGCTGTGAACAAAAATGTGTAATATGGCTGTCTGTTTACACAAACATGTAATAAATTATTTTATATCCCAGATAAATACATTTTGTTATTATTCTTAAAACAGTGAAAAGTTCATTTGTGATCTTTACTTCAACTTAAGATAATCTTGTTGTCCTTGGTATGGAATTTAAAAGCAAAATATCAGTATTGGCAGATATCGGTTATTGTCCTCAGCAGCAGGACAAATATTGGATCGGCTCAAAATCAATCAATTTTATTGTAATAGTTCATAATATTAAAATGACAATAATGAACAATAAAAAAGGGGAAAAAAACACACTTGTGCCATTATGAAAACCACACAGTCACAGATGGAGCAGCACTTGTCCTCACAGAGGTCAGATAAGTTATCAGCTCGCCACGCCATAGAGCAAACTGCAACATGCATGTTTCACATGCACCAGTCACCATGGGAAACATTAACCACCAAAACAGCTTGTTTTTGTTTTTGGGGTTGGTTTTTTGTTTTTTTTGGGTTTTTTTTGGCTTTTTAATAGATTTTTCATGTGTACTCACTTACTTACTTACTTAAGTACAAATTTCACTGCAGAAATTGTAATTGAGTACATTTTAGACATGTAACTACACTTTTACTTACAGTTAGAAACATCTGCAGAGGGCGCTAGGACTACATCTGCTGATAAACTGAAAAGTGGCTTGTTTGAGGCTAAAAACTATGGACTCAATTGTTGGAAAAAAAGAGGCCATTTTAAAGTGTATGGACTTTAAAAACAAGAAGGAGCATCATGGATTACAATGTATAGACCAGTGTGGTGCAAGCATCTTGAACTCCAGACAGTGAAAGTGACTAAATATATAAGAGACTATAATCCTCTACAGTATGTTTGAGAATAAAACACAGCTCCATACTATCTTTTGGACAAGGACACAACGTCACATGATACAAAGCCTAAAGAAACCTTTAAGATTACAGAGAAGATTCATCAACGTCAGTAAATGAGTTGAAATTCTGAGGTGTCCGGTGGCGGTGGCAGTTCCGGTGCTCATGAAATTTTAACATGGCTAAACTGAGCGGAGGGATGACCTCAGTGCAAAGGAATGAGGAGGAGGGGCTATTCTTTTCCTGTGTCCTTGAACTAGAGCATCTGCGTGGGTGGGGGTTGGGGGTTAGATTGCTGGATCAGACTCACAGTTCCTAACTGCACATGCAGTCCTCACTAGAAAACAAACATTTACAATCACAAGAGGACTAAGAGGTGTTCAGGGCCATTTAGGAACTTAGCAATAGAGTTAAAGTGAATAATTGTTAATAAAAGCTGCTAACACTTTTTCAAATAGAGTTAACGCTTTTACTTACATTACATTTCTAATTAGCCATAGCTCAGAGAATATGTGGATTGTGATTTAAATAATTATTTAAAACGCTAATAAAATGTTGTGAAAAAACGAATAATTGTCTTGAAAGGTGCTATATAAACCCAATGCATGATTATTAGTATTATAGTATTATTAGTAGTACTACTTTGAGTAGTATTTTTCATGTGTACTTTATACTTTTACTTCAGTACATTTTTACCCATTTTCAGTAGTCCTTCCACCTCTGGTCATTGTTGATCTAAAATCAGTGAATACACGTCCAAACACATGTTTAATATTTTTCTGGTCATTTCTTACCCCACGCAGTTGAATGCCTCTCCTAGTACAGTCAAAGTACCCCAGAAGTGTTTTTGCAATTTGGTAAGATTTGAACCATTTCTCCCCAATCATTTTTACATGTATTTTGTAAATCCTGTTCAAATCGGACTAGGCCAGAGGTTTAGTTTTCTTGGCGAGCATGTAACGGTGTGACTGACAAACTGCAAATATTTTCCTAGGTCTTTCCAAGTTTCCGTGTCACATGAAATTTACCTTGGAGCTATCAGCCCTGCACTTATTTGCAGAGGTAAGTTTACAGAACCTTTATGTAAATGAAGGATGTCAACATGCTTCTCAATAACCCGTGTGCGTCAAAGAAACCTTAAGCCTGAGGATGTTTGTGTAGCTCTCTTGAAAGCAAAGATTATGATTATGTTTTTGTGCAGCGGTTTTGGATACATAAAAGTTTATGGCACATTCTGCATCAATAAATATAAAAAAATGTTGTTGTTATACTAAATTATATTACATTATTACTTTCTAGTGTGTACCAAGGTCACTCATGGCTAGCTATCCTGGCCTAAGTTATCAGAGGTATAATACTCCCTACAAAAGAAGCATAGCCAGACTGGTGTGTCCTAGACTGGAATGGACAACACTATCACAATGTCTTGAGGGTTTATGTCTCTGGGTGCTGGGTCCTGTACTGATGGTAAGTAAACTTCTCCTGCGTTAGACCTCCAGCCTCATGTCTCTTATTTCAACTTTACTCAACTCGGGTTAGTACAATTTATTCTAGAACACAGTTTATTTCTACAATCTTCACAGTTAAAGCTACTATCTGGCCAACTCCCCCCTCTTGCATCCTCACATATCACCACTAGATGTTATCTACGTTACTGCAGTCTGATAGTGTGCCAGCTTTGGCCTGACAGAAGAAGACAGAAGAGCACAGGTGAGTCTGAATAAAGGCCATCTAATAAATGCACAGATGGTAGCTTTAAAGCCGCAATATGTAACTTTTTAACCAAAAAAATAGACTAAAATAAAAGCATGCGTTCTTACTATGAGTGGACTTGCATCTCCACAAACCTGACTCTTACTTCCTTTAGCTATAATCTTTTACAGTATGGCATAATTTATCTAGCTCCATGGAGAATGTTCCATGGTATGGTTTTAACTTTCTATTACCATGGAATTATGCAGGTGACGTGCCGTCTCCAGAAAGTCAAATATTAAAGGGCCCATTTTATACAATTTTCTGATCTATGTTATAATGTTGTTTTCATGTCAAAAACAGACCTGGAGTTGTGTTTTTTTTTATTTTATAATGTTGTTTTCATGTCAAAAACAGACCTGGAGTTGTGTTTTGTTTCATTCACACATGTCATACAAACACACAAACCCTGCATATTTACAGGCTGAGTTCTTCTTTCAAACTGAAAATACCCAGTTCCACCTTGTGATGTCATGTGATAATACAGAAAGTGCTCCGCTGTGTTTTTAAACTCCATACACCTTCACTACAAACATGGGGATCATTTCAGACAGAATTGCCAAGCTCTACTGAACTAAAGGTAAAACATAGCTGTCAACTTGAAACTACTGCTAAACTCCATACACCTTCACTACAAACATGGGGATCATTTCAGACAGAATTGCCAAGCTCTACTGAACTAAAGGTAAAACATAGCTGTCAACTTGAAAACTACTGCTTAATGACATCACAAGGTGGAATAGACCATTTTGAACTTTGGAGATGTAGACAGACTAAAAATAAAGAGTGACTCAAACATGTGTGAATGAAACAAAACACAACTCCAAGTATGTTTTTGATGAGGTAACAACATTATAACATGACTTAAAGCTCACAAGAGACAATTTTGTGCAATATAGGCCCTTTAAATGTATAATCTCTAACTTGAATTTATTTGCTTATTATTAACTTATCCTTCCTTGTGAATATGTCAACACAAATAACAAGCCTTCATGTGTTTGTGCAGGCTTCTGTGACGTAAAAGAAAATGAGACAAGGAGCTATTGACACATTTAGGAGTTTGTTTTGAAGAATAAAGACTATACTGTTGTCTAAAAACTGAACTGGTGCATTTCCAGTCACCCACAAAAATGCCAAAGTGTCTCGTGTCTAACTCGGACTATTTACCTTGAGAGAGAGCCAGCCTTGTGGTCCGTGTGCAAAAGGTCTATATATACTAAATGCAGCTGAGCGGAGGTTAGCAGTAAAAGCACCTTGTGCACAAACAGCAGATCAGATGACACTACAGTCTCAGCCATACACACCACAGCACCTGCCACACAGCACCTGCCACACAGCACCTGACACACAGCACCTGACACACTGCCAACACTGCAGTAAAGAATCTACATTAATTTGTATTGATCTACATTCATTCATCTTGATCATGGCTCCCTCCTTTTCAATTGACTTTGCAGAGGACACACAGCCCCTGACACACAGCACCTGACACACAGCACCTGACACACTGCCAACACTGCAGTAAAGAATCTACATTAATTTGTATTGATCTACATTCATTCATCTTGATCATGGCTCCCTCCTTTTCAATTGACTTTGCAGAGACATCACGCTGGAAGTGTTCTGCATGCATGTCTATGGCAGAGTGTTCAGCAGTTTCCATGGTAACACAATGGACACAATAGCAAACACTGCCAAAAAGTGTAAAACTCAAGAAAAACATACAGAATGGATTTAAACAACGTGTTTTCAGGAGCCTGTGATCAATCCGTCCATACATTCATGGTCCTGTTTAGATGTTACTGACTGACTACAGTGACTAACTAAAAAACGTATTTAAAATAGTTTAATCTGATTAAAATAGCCACCCTTGTCCTTTGATCTTGAAGCTTGTTGAGAGAAGGCCAAGGGTTTGCAGCGCTGTCAACAAAGCAAAGGAGGAATTTGAATATATTTTATATTATATATTTACTGAATTTTTTTCTTTGTTACAGAATTTAATCTTTCATTATATATTTGATGTCTTCCGTGTGTATAAAGATTTTAGAAAGCAGTAAACATTTACAAAGCAATAAAATAATAATAATAAGAAGGGTCAAAAATTTTGGTGGGTGGTGTAATAGATGGCAGGTAGGAAAGCAGTAAACATTTACAAAGCAATAAAATAATAATAATAAGGGTTATCCAAACTTTTGGGTGGTAGTGTAAATGGCAGGCAGTTGGCTGCTGGTGTGTTAGTAAACCTCATATTGCACAGACTTCATTCATAATCAGACCAGAGATAAGATCCTCCCACACAGTCATTAGTGGAGGAGTTTGATCCTCAGACCATGTTTTATTACTGCAATATGGCTCAGCACAATTCCATGATCATTTTCCTGTTAACCCTCAATGCTATCCATGGGTTTCAGAATGATGAAAAATTAAATATATATACATTTAAAGGCGCAGTGCATTTGCTGAATACACATACTGGAATCAAATAAGGTGTTTGGCCCAAGGACACAATGTAAGTATTTACTGGAAAGAGACGGATCAATATTTCTGTAATGATTAAAACACACATTTTACTCATGCGCTAACTTTGTGTCCAATGTATAATACCCCATGTGTACTTAAAGGTCCTATATTACGCAAAATTGACTCTTGCAAGTTTTAAGCCATGTTATAATGTTGTTACCTCATCAAAAACATACCTGGAGTTGTGTTTCGTTTCATTCACACACGTTTGAGAAATCCTTTATTATTACTCTGTCTACATCTCCAAAGCTCAAAATGCTCTGTTCCACCTTGTGATGTCATGTAGTGGTAGTTTTCAAGTTAATAGCTAACATTTACCTTAAGTTCAGTGGAGATTAGCAATAACAGGGAAATTATCCACATGATTCTAGTGAAGGCGTATGGAGTATGGAGGTGTATAGAGCACTTTATGTTCCACCTTGTGATGTCATGTGGCAATACAGGGTGTTTTCTGTTTGAGAGAAGAACTCAGCCTAAATATGTAGGATTGTGTGTTAAACATACCTGGAATTCTGTTTTGTTTCATTCACACCTGTTTGTGATGAGTGATGTTACAACATAGATCAGAAAATAGCGTAACATGGGCCCTAATCTGTGGTGGTACAACTGTTACAGACAATCAACCAAACACAATACAATTTAGTAAGATCCCATACTTCTTCTGAACAAAGACATGTCAGTTTAAATGTACCCTCAGAAAAAAATCCTTTCCTCTCTGAGATTTTACTCAAAAACACAGCTTTGGACACATCCCCTAAACCCCTAAACCGCTTTACTGCATAAAGCTCCCTTCCTAAACACTGAGCTTTCAGCCATGTTGTAATGCAGTTTGACCTACACTAAAAACACGGAGTTGTTTTTTCTTTCATTCACTCTCGAGCAGATATTGCCTTAACTACAGTTTCTATCTGTTAGTATCACGTTGGTGTAGATTTGCTGCTAAAAGGCTATTTCAGCATGGTTCGCTTCCCATTTCTTCCATCAGAGGGCACCAGACATCAAGTGTTCTCCGTGCAGTGATATTTTCCACATTATTTACCTGTATATTTGATGAATATTTGAAAAAAAAAAAGCGCAAAGGTATTTTTAATAAACTAAAACTGTTATAATATGGGAATTTTATAGCGTGTTACTTTTTCTGGATTGGAGGCTTTATTGGATAGGAAAAAAGGTTTGGTTGATTTAATTTCTAACACAATTTATCCAGAACATTATCGTATTTCCAATTTGGATGCCCCCCTAGAAACACTCCTTGTCTCTATGGTGACTACCTGTCCTTCTTTTGGTTCTCCTAAAAATAGTACCATTTAGGTACTTGTCCCTCGTCCTACTTATTTAGAAAACAGAGAATTTTTCACTGATGTTACATGAATTGTATATATAAAAACACATACATTTAACACCTTTTTGCTGAGTTTCACTGCATTTTGGGAGACAAACTTGAAAATCAATCTTACCGCACCTGCCCTTACCGCAAAACACATTTTCTACATCTGTCTGAAAAAGTCACGCAATTTGTCGCCTTTGAGATTTTGTTTAAGAGCACATCAAAAACACAGCTGTTTGTACCTCCCCTAAACCTCTAAACCTCATTACCGCCTTAAAGAAAGTTTGATTGAATTCGCAACAAAACGGTTTATCCAGTGCAGCACCAGATTACACGAATCTGTGGAATACCCAACCTCACAAATATTTACACCATGTGACTCTCGAGCTGTATTAATGTCAGGTTGGGAGAGGATTAGAAGACCCTTTAGCTGTTTTTTTTTTAGCTTTGCCCCGAATGACAGACTAGCAACAACACACATGCGATGGGTCTTTTTGTATTGAACTGTGAGCGCTTTATTTTGACTGTGTGGTAATCCAGCGACGAAATCCACGGGGGAGGATAAGAAAAGACGTCACGGAGATCTGACCTAAATTCACAAAGGCAAAGTGAGACAAAACACGGCACAGATTAGCCAAAAGCCTCTAATTATGGTGGGGATAGGTACAGGCGTTCGTTCTGAAACCAAAAACAGCAATTTGCGTAGTGAAAGAGTGATCTGTGGGACTGCACCTGACATTTAAAGATTACTGTGGGAGGAGGTGACTGTAAATGTTTGACTACATAGGCAAAAATTATGGTTGAGCTGTCACTTGGAAATGAGTCATCGCATATGACGGAGATATATGGATTGAGAAAAAGTAAACATGAACTGGCAACAATCTTTATTTTTCTGCTATTTTTTATAGTCTTTTGGTTTATTTTGTAAAGAACTGTACACGCTTTCACACTAAGACTGGAAGTTCAGTGACTGTCAGCTGTGTGTGGCATAGTTAGCCGTGTTTCCATTAAGCTGCCCAAGAAAAATCATGGACTCCCCTTTCCATTTAAAGGCTCAATATGTAACTTTATGTAACTTGCTTGTCTCCATGGAGATGTTATTGCTTTGTGAGGAATGTACCACAGTATGGCCTTAACCTTATTTAGTATGCATGTACACAATTTATTATATTACTGCATCAAATATGCATTTGTATTGTGAGTGGGGAAACTTCTCAAAAGATTTGACCTCCAGGTACGTCTCGGTCTAGTGGAATCATCTGCTTCTCTTCATAAACACGTTTAAGTGCGCTTTTAATATAAAGGTCAAAATCATATTTGAGTGTCTTATCTGAAGCAACATGTGCATCTGTGTGTGT
>JACM01065836.1:0-19051 GCA_000787095.1 Periophthalmodon schlosseri | reverse complement strand
GCCCGACAGACACTTTCATACAAAGGGTGTTGCGATAATGCCCAACCTAACACAACTGAACAGCGCCTCATAGAAGTGGACCCCTTTAGCAGGGAGCGGGCGCTTCGCAACGCTGTCAGGCAAACCTGTTGCTAACGCTACGGGAGCGACGTTGGGAAAGAAGGTGCCTGATTTGTCTGTTATTAATGTTCATATCTTTACAGACAAAATAGCGAAATAAAAACACCAGGATCATGTAGAGCGGGTTAATACGAACATTTTAAGACCAAAATGAGCAGCAGCAATTACAGACAGAGGGGCCACAGTTGTGTGAATTAGACTCGATGGAGCCAGAAGTGCGCCCAGACTCACTTCCTATTTGGAACACGGCGGGTAGCAGGTTAGCTATGTCCATTTATATATACAGGATATGGGGTACACAGAGTTATGAAATCACATGTAATCTTTACCAGGGAAAACTTACTAGAGAAAGGGTCCGCCACCTGCTTGTCTCCATGGAGATGTTCCTTTGTCTACAATACTCCATGGAGACTTGTGTATCCAAGCAGATGACGCCACTAGGCCTAGTAACAGGTCAGATTTTTTAATGCATTTTCGAACAATAAAAAGCAAAACAGATAAGTTTAATGTCATAGAATAACATCTTCATGGAGAAAAGAAAAGAGCACAACATATAAAATGTTGATAAATCAGTTTGAAAATTCTTCTGTAAATGACTCACATGAAAGTAATAAAAATGTGATGCAGACCAGACCCTACAAACGATCTAACCCGGCCTACAGCCCGGCTTCAAATATTCATATATTTTCTCTTCTTTACTGGTTTTATAACTCCTGGTTTAGTCCTGGTTCAGTCCTGGTTCAGTCCTGGTTCAGCCCTGGTTCAGTCCTGGTTCAGTCCTGGATTAGTCCTGGTTTAGTCCTGGATTAATCCTGGTTTAGTCCTGGATTAGTCCTGGTTCACTACTGCAGTGGCCATTTTAAAGCAGCGTTGGTGAATCTTCTTGTATTTTCTTTTCATAAAAATCGTATCTAGCAGTTGTTATTATTATGGATGTGAGTTTATTAAATGAAATAATAAACATCTTTAGGTGCAGACTGGACAGTGTTGCTGTTTCCATGTGAATGCCTGTATGTCAAAAGAGCAAACTGACCGAACACAAAAGAATGAAAAAGAGTTTTGCCTTTGGCTGCAATCCTGTTTGAAGGTTTGGTGTGTGTGTGTGTGTGTGTGTGTGTGTGTGTGTGTATGTCTGTGTGTGTGTCCTCCTCACCCAGCCTGAGGCATTGTCGCAGCAGTCCTCCAGGAGCCATGTTCTTCTCTGTCTCCATCTCACTGAAGTTGAGGGAGCTGGAGAAGACCAGGACGTCCGCCACAGCCAAGAGACGAGACAGCAGGGACAGAGCCACGTGTGGGGACAGGCCCTGAGGAGGCTCCAGGCTCTGAGGAGGCTCCAGGCCCTGAGGAGGCTCCAGGCTCTGCTCTGACCCACACTGTGATGGAAGGAGCAACAAGGGACAACAAGAGACAGTTGAGAGGACATCAGCACTAACATTGTGCTTGTGTCTGCTCTACAGTTCTAATCTCTGACACCTGTGGATCATTATGTTACAATTTGCACATTTTAAATCACGATATTCATCTAAAATGACTTAATAAAAGAAACAAGTCCACTGAAAGAAAACTGCAGTGCCCAATGGGAGCTGACGTCGCCGTAAACATCATCACAACAACCCCTATGGATAGCTGCACATCACACTAGCGAGCAGCACATTTTAAAAATTTGTACCAAAATGATGACGCGATGCTGCCGAATCCTACGAGTATCACCGATTGAGAAAATAAAACTGGTGAAGGAAGTGTGTACGTCACAGTGGGTGTGTACTGGTGGAGGTGAAAATGGGAGTTGATCGGCAAAATGGCGTCTTGAAAATAAGAGATTACACAAACATGAATCACTCCAAATACAACTTCATAGGCTCAATGAGAAGAGACGACTAGAACATGGTTAAAAGATCTGAAAAGAACAGTTTGTAGAATAGGTCTGAGTTAAATTAGTTTAACCCTAAATAATGTGCATAAACTTAAAGGGCCTGTACCTGATTTTTCCCCATGTATTTGAGCTACATGTGTCCTGTGCCAGTACAGATATACTGTATAAGCAGCTCTTGAGGTACTGTCTGCATCTAATTAGAAAGCATTTTATTGTCAGTTTATCAGAAAGTGCGCATTAGCATGCTAGATGTTGTTAGCTTTACTACTGTGACAAAACTTGTTTCTGAATGTTGTGAAAAGTGCTTATAAACTCATCGTGGTGAATAATTAGGATGTTCTAAATGCATAAGGTAAGTGAGGAATAACTTTGGACCACTTTAAAGCTTTCAAAATGAACTAGTTGTGTTTTTTGCGTTTTTAAAACAGTAAAAATCTAGTACAGAGACTTTAAAGGTGTCAAGATACATATTATATCTGTGTGAATATTTAAAGAAGGCTCTGGTGGCTCATCTGGGTGAGATCTCAGTGAGTATTTGTATTTAAACACTACAGTATATATTTTTTACATTTATCACATGCGCAATTTTACAGTTTAAATTTTCAAGTGATTTAAAAACTAGAGCCAGGTCATCATCACAAACAAGAAGGTGTTCTTAACGGACCTACTTGGTCACACCTGAATGAATGAATGAGTAATAAATAAATAAATAAATACATAAAGGACTTGTTTCCTGAATGTGTTTGCTAATTATGGGATGTATAATGTAAAAACAACAGTAGCCTTATATCTGACTGTTTGAAAAGATGAATCCAAAGAAAAAGCAAACAGAATCTAAAACAGAAGAAGAGACCAGAGTGGTCAAAGTAAATCATACAGCTTTTAGCACAATCTTAAAGGTGCACTGTGCAACCTTTCTAGAGGAGGGTCTGTCATATGCTTGTCTCCATGGAAATCTTATTGCTGTGCCTGGAATGTTCCACAGAATTTTATTAAACTTATCTATGTCCATGTAGGGGTGTTTTTCAAGGTATTTTCGAGCAATTAAAACACACCTGCAATTGAATAAATGTAAGAAAGAAAAGAAAGTTTAATGCCATAGTTGTGAACATTCCAGCCGAAGCAATAACATCTCCATGGAGACAGACACTCCACCAAAGAAGTTACACAGTGCACCTTTAAGAATATAAATGTAGAATTCATATCTGGAAAACGTCATGGGTCCAGAAAAACCTTTGGAATCTAGAGGTGATTTGCAAAAGTGAAAAAAAATATTCAAATTAACAGCAGTAAATTTAGGGTGTGTTCATACACACCCCACAATCTAGTACTAATACTGGACTACTACTACATGAAAGCTACGCTGGACTAGACCAGAACCAAACCAAGTCTACATCAGGACTAGACTGTACCCAAACCAGGACCAAACCAAGACACGGTGACACAAAACTGATCCAGTGAAGAATCTCTCATCTTGATGTAGATCTTGTAGTAAGAGTGTGGGGCCACTAGATGTCGCCATTGCAGCACACACACTTACAGCAGCAGGAGCAGCGGCAGCAGAGAGCAGAGGCAGAATCCCTCCACAGCACGTGATCAGGTTGTCCACCAACTGACAGAGCACGTGCATCGTGTTATGTACAAAGATGAGGTTCTCACTGCTGTTCACAAACTCCATCACCGATTTAGACGAATGACTGAAGACAACAAGAAAAAAAATCAAATAAAACACAAGTCCTATGGTGGTACTGTTTCTGAAAACTGTGTGCAGTAAATCAGCACTTTACAGATACAGAAAAGTTTAAAGCGGGGGTATTTTACTTCTATGGGGTATTAACTACTAACACATAACATGTATATCTCCGTATTACCTTTTATTGTTTTGAAAGTGCTATATTTGCCCAAAACAACGTATTAACATGTTTTGTAAGTTTCACTTTCATTTTTGGCGCTCTGAGTCCCCCCTCCCTTTGCTCTCCCTGCTAAGTCCCTCCCCCTTCAGAGCACTGTCACAACACAATCAGTGCATCCCACTAATGAAACTACTGCACATCACATCAGGTTTGTCAAGTTGCTGTGTACAGTTTTGTATCATGTTTTTGTGTATTTATGTCGTGTGGGGGCATGGGTGATGTAGGCTTGAGGGCGGAGCCTTGAACAGGCTCATACTGCTAACCATACGGAGGGTTTAAATAGGGCCTGGGAGAGATCGCTAAATTACTCAAACATGCATGGATGTCATCTAAAACCTCTTCAGGCATATTTTTGATGAAGGAATAACATTATAACATGGGAGAAAGCGACTAAAAAAAAATAGATTTTGCAGAATACGCCCCCTTTAAATAGTCCAAAAAACAGAAATAATATGGACACTGCTTTTAATTCATACTTTTGATTATTTTAATGGGATTTTGTCACTGTTTTAAGTCTTTCGTACCTCCTCCAGGCACACACGTCCCTCTCCAGTGCACACAGCAGGTCTGTCAGCAGTCTCTGGTGCAGAGGGGACCAGGTGAATTCTGGGATACGGAACATGGCAGTGCGAGGTCCCGGGCTGAACTCGCGCCTCTGCTCCTCGGTCATGTTTGTCCCCTGAAAACCCAGCTCCATGTGAGTTTCTCTCTCTGACGGGCTACTCTGATGGTTGTGCAGAGTCTGGAGAAAAATGAAATCCAATAATACTTAAGCTAAGGTTTATTTTATTACAGATGTTACAGTGAGAAGTGCGTTGACCCGTCACTACTGCAGGACGAGCTGCTGTGTCTGATGAGTCTCACATTTTGACTTAATCTGGAGGATAAAGCCTGTTGTAAATGTAAATTATTATGAAGATGTGAGACAGGCCTCTACTTTGACAATGTTTAAATCCAGGCTCCAAATGGTTCTGTTTAGCTGTGCATATGACTGAAAGGTTTTATTCTGCCTCTTCTCTTTTAATGTTCATTTTATGATGATTATTTATGATTATTTATGTTTTGATTTGTTCTGTAAAGTACTTTGACCAATACTTTACCAGTACTTTACCAATTGTGCTATACAAATAAACTTGCCTTGCCTTTTACACAAATCAAGAAAAGTAAAAAAATATGCTGAAAATGGCAAGAAGTAGAGAGTTCTATTTTAGATCATAATCATAATCTCTGTGAGGAGAGACATTAAAGGAGTTTTGGCCCAGTGTACTACATGGTTGCTAGGCAACAGTTATGGAATTCCCTGGTGTGATGTCATAATTTTCAACCGGGAAGTAAAATTTTAGATCTAAAAAAATGACGAAACTGTTTTTAAATTTTGTAGTACAGTTAGCGTAAGAGTAGTGTAACATGTCACAGATATGATTTAGTTTGGCTCATTTTTGTGTCTCTTTGAAAATATCACATTTTGTGCATTATTTCATTTTTTGTCACATTCACCAAAATTATAAATCAAATGTTACGTCCTGACAGTTACTCTTTAAATTACTCCTAATTGGGAACTACTTTTCATAAATACTTTCTACTTGAGTAATTTCTTGGACCACTGCTTTGTACTTCTACTTGAGGAATATTATTTTGAAGTAACGTTACTTTTTGGCCACTCAACCACCTCTGATTAAAACATATCCCTTCCCTTCAAAATGCCCTAAAAGGTTACACAGTGCAGCTTTAACTCCCTCATATCACTCACCTGTCTTCCTGTGGTCTGTCCTGTCTTCAGCTCCTCCTCTCTCTCCTCTCCTACGTCCCCGCCCCCTGTTCTCCTCTCATACCCTGCCCTCCCATCACCCCTGTCCCATGGGCTCTGGGCGCGCTCAGACCCAGCCTTGTTCTTATCAGCCCCAGTATCCCCCGATGTCGCCTGGAAGTCAAATTCATCCTTTTCCAGAATAATCGGCAAAGATCCCAATGGAGATCGGACTTGGATCAAAGATGGCAGCACGTTTTTGGACACTACCGGAGCCTTGGAAGGAGTCAATATTTTGTCATCGATGTTTTTAAAAATAAAATTAGTTGTAACGTGATCCTTGTCGTCTTGTAAAGTTATCAGCGCTGGTATAGTCGGCTCCTCTGTGCTAGTGAAGTTAGCATTTAGCTTCCCTGAATAATAATGATGTAACAGCGCATCCATTTCAACTCTTGTGGGTAAGTCTAGATTGTTGGTTGCTGCTTTATCATCTTTAAGATCAACCAACACTTCCTGGACTACAACTTTGACCCCGCCCCCTACTTCCTGAATAGGAGGCAGATGTGGTTTTCCATTGGTTAAAAAGCTGGTGCCTTTGTAATCCATGTCGCTGTTAGCTGTGTGGATGCTAGAGGATTGGTTTGAAATATGTGAGATCTTCTTCTTTGTGAAGTTGTCTCCTTCTCCATCCTGGTGAACTTCATATACTTTGTCCAGGTACTCCTTATGTGCCTCATAGGTCACCTGTGTCAAGACAAAAGCCATTACTGGAGAGGGAACATTATGGCAAATGGTCACATTTTTATATAGCGCTTTTCTACCTTCAAGGCTCAAAGCACTTTACAAGGAACCACTCACCCATTTACACACACATTCATACACCAGTGGAGGCAGACCATAGACTGTATATAAATGGACATATTTAACCTGCTAGCAGCCACATTCGAAATACAAAGTGATCATGGGCGCGATTCCGGCTCCATCGACTCTGGCTCCAATTCACTTTACATTGAAAAACTGTGGCCCCTCTCTCTGTAACTGCTGCAGTGAGCCTCGTCATTTTGGTCTTAAAATGTTCATATTAAACCCCATCTAGATGATCTTGGGGTTTTTATTTCGCTATTTTGTCTGTAAATCAAGATATGAACATTAATAACAGACAAATCAGGCACCTTCTTTCCCCGAGGTCACTCCCGCTAGAGTTAGCAACAGGTTTGATTGACAGCGGTGCTAAGCGCCCGCTCCCCACTATACCAGCGGTACGGGTGGGAAGAGGGATTACCTTCAACAGCCTTGTTCCAGATTGTCTCTTTAGTTGCTCTGATACTCGCGGTTGGAATTCCTAATATGGGACTGGGCTCCAAATTGGCCCCTATAACTGCTCTAGCCTCGATGAACTTCATTTGACTGGAGCCGAATGCTATGGGTGACGTCACACTCACTTAGTCCAGTTCTTTATACAGTCTGTGACGCAGATACTGGGAGCGAGGTGGGTTAAGTGTCTTGCCCAAGGACACAATGACAGGTGTCCAAACTGGTGCTCTCTGCATATTCTATACAGAGGCTGAGAGTCTGGTCACCATTCCCTCCTCTGCGTCTAAGAGCAGACTCATATGTCACCATGGTTTAAAACTAAATGAAACTCCTCTCACTGCAGACTGCACTCATCCAATCTGTTTAAAGGGCCAATACTGCACTAGCAGAACAAGATCATCGATTTAACCAACAGAAAGTTAGAAAATCCAACAGTGAAACAGACACTGGTCAATAACAGACAGATTCACCAATATTCATAGAAAACAAGCACATGGAGAACTGTCCCAGAGCGTTTAGCTCTGAATGTTGTGTTCTACATTTGTGAGACACGTGATACAAATTATCAGCTGAGGTTGGACTATCCCAAGTTAGGGCGGAGGTTTGAAGTCCTTATGGTCCAGTTCCAGATCCTTCTGGATTCAAACAGAATGTAGAAGGAACTAGCTGTTAAGGCAAATTCAAACCCTCCCTTTGGTTAGGTAAACGAAATCACTTGTTTAAGGCTTAAAGGGTCCATATTACGCTATTTTCACTATTATAATGTTGTTTCCTCATCACAAACAGACCCGGAGTTGTGTTTTGTTTCATTCACACATGTTTAACACACAAACATATTGTGCATATTTAGAGTTCTTCTCTCAAACTGAAAACACTCTGTTCCACCTTGTGATGTCATGTGGTAATACAGGAAGTGCTCCACTGTGTTTTTAAACTCCATCCATCTTCACTAAAATCATTTGGATCGTTTCAGCCCTGGATGTGTCTAACTTTGAAGTTACAGCTGTTGTTTTAGCCTCATTTAAAAGGCTTCACTCCTCGGTGCACCAGAGATATTAGAGACGTTCTACTGACAAACTGTAGTAGTACCTGTACAAAAATACTTACATTCAAAAATAAAAGCAACAACTTCAGTTTTTGCATGTGAGTACTGAAGAGTAAAGCAGGTCAAATGAGGCTAAAAATAGCTGTTAATTAAAACTACAGAACAGAGCATTTTGAGCTTTGGAGATGTAGACAGACTAATAATAAAGTGTTACTCAAACATGTGTGAATGAAACAAAACACAACTCCAGGTCTGTTTTTGAGGAGGTAACATTATAACATGGCTTAAAACTCACAAGAGTCCATTTTGGGTAATATAGGACCTTTACGTTCACAATGTTTTTCAGTCTCCTGTGTTTTTTCTTTCATTTTGAACAGCCATGTTTGTATTGATACGGACAGCTAGGCGTTTCACTGATTAGCTAATCCACCTGTCAATAGCAGTCATCTGGATTTGGTAGATAAACCGGCCCTGACTACATGTGTAGAAGAACAGTGGTCACGTCTGAAGGGTTTATTTCACGCACCTATCATAATAAGAGCCAGTTATACCCGCAAGCGACAGTGAAGGGCCTTAACCCTACTAAACCTGTTGTTTGGTCATGTACATTTACCTCAAACTGGTGATATGAGTCTGTGTGGTACCATGCTTCTGCTAAACACCCAAGAACACTACATAATAATGGACCTGGAGGGACAGGACTGGACCCAGACCCACCTTGGCGTGTGCTATGGAGAGAGTGTCCACCCACACCCTCCAGCCGCCCCACTCATGTTTGATAGCGTGGTACAGCAGGATCCTGAAGATGCTGTAGACCATCTCCATCATCTTGTGCTCCTCTGAGGTCCTGGGCTGGAAGAAGCCCAAGGAGAACATCCAGTCCTGCCACACAGAGCACTGGAGGAGGCACCTGGCAAACACAGATTTTATTATGTCAAAATGTTAAGATCCTTTTGTCAACTTAAATAAAGAAAAAACAGAACATATTTCAGTTATAAATAAGACCTATTCTGTAAAATCGACTTTTCAGAGCTTTTAACAATGCTATGGTTGTTTACCCTCACCACTGACACTCTGAAGTTGTATTTGGAGTGATTCATGTTTGAGTAATTGCTTATTTTCAAGATGCCATATCACACACCCACTGCTTACTTTGTTACTTAGTCCGTTCTCCAGTTTTATTTTCATAATCTGTGATACTCGTAGGGTTTGGCACTGGGAAACTCGGCTGCTCGCTAGCGTGATGTGCAGCTATCCACAGGGGGCGCCAACAGCATGCGGCGCTTTGTTGTTAATTTACTATTGTGATTTAAAATGTGCAAATTATAACATAATGATCCACGGGTGTCTTAAGATTCTAACTATAGCACACCACACCGATGTGTGTTGCTAATTAGCTGCTGTCATTTTCAAAATTTCAACTTTGTTCAGACCAATTTTTTGAAATGGTGCGAGACAAGGATTTAACACGAAAACATACAGGATAACTTAAACATGCAAATGAAAGAAGACACCAGGAAACAACTTTAAAACTACTAATGTAAACGTGTATTCACATATAGTTGGAAAAGCATAACATGTCTCCTTTAAAATGTCTACCCACTGCTGCACCTGTCTTAAAAACATGATAAACAGAACTAGTTCATTTTAAATGGTTTGCAGTGGTCTGAAGTTATTCCTCACTGACCTTATGCATTCAGAACATCCTAATTATTCACTGTGGTGAGTTTAAACGTGCTTTTCACACCTTTAACAGGCCAGAGCAGAGATTTGTCATCATGCTAAAGCTAAAAACTACCATGCAAACAACACAACACTCCCTGATTCTTGGATAATAATGCTTTATAATTAGATGCAGGCAGTACACAGTGATTTTATTTTGACCCATAGAGCTGCCTTTATGTGTTCTGAATAAGGAAAGTGAGGGGTAACTTTGGACCTCTGCAAACTGTTTAAACTGAACTAGTTCTGTTTTTCATGTTTTTAAAACAGTAAAAAAATCTGTTATGGCGCCTTTGAACTCTGCTATTAGAAAAGTCCAAGTGTAATCACAGGTCCATAATCACCATTTTCACGCATGTGGCCTTGGTGCCTGTGAGGACCTCCCTTTGCTCCCTGCTGTTTGAAACTCTGATTAGTTTGAATACAAACACTTGGAGCTGCTCGCTGTGTGAGTGATGCTGATGTTGATGGGGCTGTTTACAATGTGCACAGTGTATGAGAATGTGCTGCTAGCACTGCAACAGCTGCTCTATTGTTGTGCTGTGACAATAAGATGTTATGTTCACAGCTTATGGGTTTAAGAAGATCTATGAATATAGTACACAAATAAAACAACTCTGATTCAAAAAAAGAACGCAAATATACAGTGTGATGTAAAGTATGAACAGAAAACACATGGTTCCAAACAGAATATTAAGCCTTAATTAGCCTTAATAAACATGAACAGACGTACATCATAATGAACAAACAAAAAAAGCTTATTACGAAAGATTCAGGCCTGGTAACTAATTAAACTAAGGGGTTAGGAGTATAGACTGTATATATAAATGGACATAGCTAACGTGCTAGCCGGCGTGTTCCAAATAGGAAGTGATCATGGGCACTCTTCCGGCTCCATCGATTCTTGCTCCAATTCACATTACATTAAAAACTGTGGTCCCCTCTCTCTGTAACTGCTGCTGTCAGACTCGTCATTTTGGTCTTAAAATGTTCGTATTAACCCGCTCCTAATGATCCTGGGGTTTTTATTTCGCTATTGTGTCTGTAAACCGAGATATGAACATTAATAACAGACAAATCAGGCACCTTCTTTCCCCGAGGTCGCTCCTGCTAGTGTTAGCAACAGGTTTGATTGACAGTATTGCTAAGTGCCCGCTCCATGCTAAACCAGCGGTGCGAGGCTTTACCTTCAACAGCCTTGCTCTAAATTGGCTCTTTGGTTGCTATGATACTCGACTGCTGCAAATCCTTGTTCTTTTCTCAATGAGCTTCATGATGAAGTCTCCTGAAATGGTTTTCACTTCACAGCTGAGCCTCAGGGTCAAGAAATGACAAAAACAGGGTTCAAAGCAAAAGGTAAAGGCTATTTTTAATTTTAACTGGATAAAATGGGACCTTTCCTGGACAGTTTCATCTTGAGTCTTTAGTATTGTGACAACACCACTATAGAAAGTCTCAGCACAGATATTAACTGGAGAACATGATTTGCGTTTTATGGATCTAGACACAATGACACCCAGACTCATAAGGTTTGACATGACACCCAGGCTCATCAGGTAGACCATGAATTATTTTATAAGGTCCCCAGTCCTATTCACATAAAGGAGCTTTTCAAAATGTCAGATTTGGTGATGAAGGTCCCATCTCTCTCCTGTCCTCACCTTCTGTTTTCTCGACTGCTGCTGAGGAGTTTGAGCAGGTCGGACAGGAACAGTCTCTGGACCTCCATGAGCTCTGGACACGGGGCCGCGCTTTTCAACAGAGTGGCCACCACCTTCAGAATCACTAACACAAAAAAAAACATCTCAGTGCTTACATTTATCTGCAGATAAAGCTGTACAGGTGCTGCATTCAGTAATCTCACTTGGGTTCTGAATTTTGACTGTTGAGTCCGGGTCTGGGTGAGGTTTGTGGACCACCTCAGTGCACATCTGCTCTGTCAGGATCTGGAGAGATGGAAGAAGCAACAGTGACGACTGAGTAAATGATCAGCTATCAAAGATCCATCCATGTTCTTCTGCTTTATCCAGGGCCGGGTCACGGAGGCAGCAGTCTGAGCAGGAAGGCCCCTTTCCACATACACCTCCTCCAGCTCTTCCAGGGAGATCCGAGGTGTTCCCAAGCCAGCCGAGAGACATAGCCCACTCTCTAGGAGAACTGGTCCACACCCAAAACCCACCCTCTAAGAGAACTGTTCTTCAAAGCCAGAGATGTCTCCTTCAGAATTTGATCAGGAGTACGGAGACTCCGAGATAAATCGCAATCGAATCAAAATCAGTTTGAATGGACTCAAATGGCAAATCGCAAGTCTTCATATAAACTGCTAACCCTGTAATTTAGATCTGTGCAAACATGTTCTGAAATGTGAATCTTGTGTTGGTTTGTCAGTTCAAATTTCAGTCTTTTTGTCGAGTTTAAAAGGTGAACTTTGAACAGAATCCTGTTATTAAAAGACAAATCCCAAGTTGAATCACTGTGCTCATCAGACAAATTACATATTATTCCCAAATCGTCCCTGTCATTGAGTGAGTTTGTACCTCGTAGAGCGTGTTGTAGGTCGTCATGGAGACAGAGCAGGAGTGACCCATGAGCTTGACCCCCAGTAGAGTGAAGAGACTGTGGCCCTGCATCAGCTCTGCCTTCCTCCTGTATGGATACAAAGATGTGAGAGACACCAAGTACTTCAACTACTAACTACTTTTACCCAAAAACATGATTTAAAGGTGCTGTACCTGATTTTTAGTGTCTTAAACTTGAAGCAATTTGAAGTGATCCAAAGTTATTCCTCACTTTCTATATAAGCTCGTAAAATCAGAGCAGCGTTAGCCTGTCACAGTAAAGGTAACAACAACAACTAGCATACTCACAGCACACTAGCCTTACTTCCTGATTCTTTATAATTGGAAGCATACAGTACACAGTGGTCTTATTTCTACCTTAAGAGAAATTTTATATATGATTGTGTGATCCATTTTGGTTTATATCGCTCCCCTGTGTGGCACTGTAGCTTAGCCCACAGATTTAGGGTTTGGTTAAAATGCAATTCTTCTTATCCATATATGTAGACTGGTTTATGTTGATAATAAAAAAAAAATCTTGAACTGTTGTGGAACAGGCATCTAAAAAGCCTTACATACTGTAGCCACCATGTCAATAAACACTGGGCAATCTGTCAAAACAATGATTTAAAGGTCCTATATTACACAAAATGAATTCTCGTGAGCTTTAATCCATGTTCTAATGCTGTTACCTCCTCAAAAACATACCTGTAGTTGTGTTTTTTTTCATTCACACGTTTGAGTAACCCTTTATTATTAGTCTGTCTACATCTACGTCTTTCTTTGGGCTTGTCCTTGTTTAGACCTACTTAAATGATGGTGTAGTCCTATTTTAGACCTGGAAATAGTCCTGCCATAGACCTGGTTTAGATCCGGTGGCACTCGGAAGGCCAAATATTTTCTTAGGCGGTGAAAAGTTTGAGATCCACTACTCTAAAATAGCAAAAACAAATCTTGAACAGGAGGCAGACTGAATACACAGATTACTCAAACATGACTGAATGAAACAAAACACCACTCCAGTTCTGATTTTGACAACTGTACCACGGTGAAAAGCTTAAGTGTGTTATTTTAGGCACTTAAACAGCAGAAAGAAGCCAGGCCTGAGATGGAATACACAGTCTTGTTTCTCGTATACCACTTTTACCACTTCCTCTCCTTCACTCTCCATGTAATCACAGCCTTACTCACTTGTGTCCCAAATGCTGCAGGAAATAGCCGAGCGCTTTGAGAGAGTGGACTTGAATGTTCTGGCTTTCGGACGACAGCAGTTTGTAGATCACTCTGAAACACAAACACACACACACACGTCACAAACCAGAGCTGGCACTAGCATACGGGGTGACAGGCTAATCTATGCCACGTTAAGAGCCACTTTACCCCCGAGCAGGACAATTAGGGCTAAATGAGTGTGCTAATGACTGCAGCCCACCACCAGGGGGAGAAAGTGGTGACCAGGGAATTTCAGGGTAATAAAGTTCACAATAATGTTTCATATTAGAGGAATCATAATGAAATCATAAAACTGCACAAAAATCTATGGAGCTCAACAGTGACCACCCACCCCAAGGTTCTGTAAGTACATTTCCCAAGTCTGTCTACATCTCCAAAGCTCAAAATGCTCTGTTCAACCTTGTGATGTCATGAAGTGGTAGTTTTCAAGTTAACAGCTCCTTTTACCTTTAGTTAAGTAGAGATTGGCAATTCCAGGGTTGAAATCATCTAAATGATTCTAGTGAAAGTGTATGGAGTTTAAAAACACAGTGGAGCACTTCCTGTATTACCACATGACATCACAAGGTGGAACAGAATGTTTTCTGTTTGAGAGAAGAACTTAGCCTAAATATGCAGGGTTTGAGTCAGAGTCAGATGTGTAATGGTCCTGATGATGTTTTGCTGACTTAAGCACTTTTACTTTCACTTTCACTTTGTACCACACAGCAAGGATAAAAACAACAGTGAGGCCTGTAAAAAGACCTCATCCTCAGAGCACATGGCTAATCACGCAGAGGAAATAAAGTCCGTGTTAGCACTGTTGTGGTGTTAGCACTGCTGTGGTGTTAGCGCTGTTGTCGTCATGTTAGCGCTGTTGTATGTTAGCGCGTGGTGTTAGCACTGCTGTGGTGTTAGCGCTGTTGTCGTCATGTTAGCGCTGTTGTCATGTTAGCGCAGTTGTCGTGTTAACGCTGTTGTCGTGCTGCACTCTCCGTAGTTATGGTCAAAAGGCTAATGCTCCAAAGGATAAATGAAGGTATCAAAGAGGTCACACACGTCTTTTCTGTCATTATTAGCATGTTTTCAGTGTCTGCAGAGCCCTAGTGTGCAGCATTCCGGGAAAAGCAATCACATCTCCATGAAGCAGGTGATGGACCTTAACTTTTGAGCGACATTTGAACCAGAAACAGTACATTTATGATGACTACAAAATGTGATTTGAAGGGCTCCAGAAAACAAGACAATTTAGTGAACGTCAGCCACTAAAAAGCTGACAGTGACAAACCCTGTAAGTATAAGGACTGTATGAAACGTACCTGATCCCATGTGTGTGGTCAAACGCAGGGACCATAGAGGCTGGGTGCTCTGACATGAGGGCTACCACCATCTGCAGCACGTCCAGCAGATTATCATCCTGCAGATATGAATACAAACAGGAATACATCAATACTACACAATACTGTAACATGTACACATCAGAAATAGTGCCAGAAGTGACCATCTGTGCCCACGGCCCCTCAGACTCTCACACCACAACCCAGACCCAGACATGACTGAGGGATTACACACACATCAGGTATGTTACGTTTGTTCTACTTAGTAATATATAGATATGATATAACATAATACATATTCACAACCTGGCCCTGGGTAAAGCAGAAGAATATGGATGGATTTGTGGAGCTCAAACCCTTGTCCTTCTCTAAATGAGCTTCATGATGAAGTCTCCTGAAATGGTTTTCCCTTCACAGCTGAGCTACGTCAGGGTCAAGAAATGACAAAAGTGCAACCCGGGGTTCAAAGCAAAGGATAAAGGATATTTTAAAATTTTGTATTCATAATTTTGATGACTTCATTGAGAATCTACAATGCAAGTAACCGTGGAAATAAAGAAACATTAATGAAAAAGTGTGTCCAAACCATAGATTTAGCTACATCTCTGGACATAGCTAACCTGTTAGCCTCCACATTCCAAATAGGAAGTGAGCATGAGCGCGCTTTTGGCTCCATCGACTGGCTCCAATTCATAAAAAACATGGTCCCTCTCTCTGTAACTGCTGCTGTCAGACTTGTCATTTTAGTCTTAAAATGTTCAAATTGGCCCCTATAACTGCTCTAGCCTCGATGAGCTTCATTTGACTGGAGCTATTTCTATCCTGTTTTCAACTGCAGCTGTCTTTACAGTCAGACAAATACAAGGACAACCTCGACCTACCTAACCTAACTCGATTGGACCCAGAAGAGACACGTATTTGGTTTATCAGCTGAGAAAACCTTCTACATGACCCAAGGGTTATCATCACTGTGGCTCCAATCTCCCTGAAGTGAACAGAGGGGAGACAAACATGGACCAGGCCTGAACCCGGGGCCTACCTCCTGCATCATTAAAAGGTAGTTCAGAAGGCACTGCACCTCGTCCTCCTTCACTCCACCATCCTGAAAAAGACAAAGAGAAGTATTCAACAGAGAAAAAAAATTACAAAAAAGTTAAAGCGGGGGTATTCTATTTCTATGTGGTATTTACTGTAACACATAACATATTTAGATCGCCATGTTACCTTTTCTTGTCTTAAAAATGCTATATTCACCAAAATCAGCGTATTAAAATGTCTCTGAGACTCCCCTCCTTTGCCTATCAGCGTATTAAAATGTCTCTGAGACTCCCCTCCCTTTGCTCTCCACACTAAGTCACTCCTCCTTCAGAGCACTATCACAACACAATCAGCTGCATCCCACTAATGAAACTACTGCACATCACATCAGGTTTGTCAAGTTGCAGTGTACAGTTCTGTGTCATGTTTTTGTATATTTATGGAAAATTGTCGTGTGGGAGCATGGGTGACATAGGCTTGTGGGCGGAGCCTTATACAGAATCTTACAGCTAACCGTAAGGAGGGTTTGAATAGAGCCCGAGAGAGATTGCTAAACTACTCAAATGTGCATGGATGACATCTAAAACCGCATGTTTTTGATGAAGGAAGAACGTTATAACGTGGCAGACAGCTCCAAAAGTAGTTTTTGCATAATACCTCTCTTTAAAAAATCCAATGGGGCTTTGAATAAAACATCATTTGTATGAGACTAGATTAATTTTCCTCAGAAGTGAAAAGAAAGTTAGTGGAGACCTTTTAGGACCTGCTGCTCTTCATGACAAAAGGAGAAGCACTTTATTTTTTCATAAATTACCCTGCAAATTGTTGCTTAAAAGTTTTAAAGGTGCAGCAGAAGAGGAGTTTGCAGTTATGTATTCACATTAAAAGTGCACTGTGTACATTTTCTCCTTGTCTCCATGGAGATGTTACAGCTTTGTCTGTCTATTTTCCACAGTGTGACCAGGACTAGAGCAGGACTAAACCAGAACTAGAGCAGGACTAAACCAGAACTAGAACAGGACTAAACCAGGACTAGAGCAAGACTAAACCAGGACAAGAACAGGATTAAACCAGGACTAGAGCAGGACTGACCTTTAGGAGGAGCTGTTTGAGAAAGAGCAGCATGGACGCCCGCAGACACACGACTTCCTTCTGGGTCGGTCTGGGTCCATCTGCAGAAGAGAGAACGACAGTGGAAACATTTAGGTAAATCACTTTAAATGTCTAAACACTTGCTGTAAAATGTAGTTTGTAAATGAAAGTATTGGTGACATATTAAAGCCCAAACAGATGAATAAAGATGGAGGCAGGAGACACATTAATGCCATCAAACATAAACTGATCATATTCTACACAAATACTCTCCCCATAGTAAGTAATGCCTTTAGTAGAGAATAATGAGCTGTGAGGTGTTTAAACAGGACGACTCATTGTCCTTGGGAACAGGTGAGGAGGGTGGAGACGGGGAAGAAGGTGCACTTGGTTTATCCACCTTCCACGTGAGGGATTCAGGGACTTGTACAGATAATATACATGATAGAAACATACAAAAGTAGATCCCTTTACCTAGACTTTAAACAATAAAAATGAATGTGTAGTATTGAAAATCAGACACTCACTGATCACTCATGAACTCTGCTCCAAACCTGTGATGTCTTACTGAGAATTGGTTGTAGCCTCTGTATTAAAAAGACCCAAGTGTATCGCATTGTTGAAGAAAACGTTTTGAATCAGTTGCTGTATGCCCTGTAGTTGTACTGGAGCAGAAAGGGGCCATTGTTGAGCTGAGGTGCTGTGGACCTGTCAGTATATGTGGTGTAAACAGCACACGAGCCGCACTCTTTGTGATGGTGCAGTCTGTGTAATTGGCCCGGTGCAGAGTGAAGAAATGTAGACCAGGAAGACTAAAATGGACAAAAGCATTTAGTTTCCTCCAGTGCATTCTTACAGAGAGAATAAATGTACATATATAAATGTACAGTATATATTAACAAATATCATCCACACTGAAAATCTTTTATGACCTACTGCCCTTTATCTTTATCTATAAGCTTAGATTTCCCGAGTCCGTCCCATAGACTGTATGTATAAGTGGACATAGCTAGCCTGCTAGCCGCCGTGTTCCAAATAGGAAGTGATCATCGGCGCTCTTCATTCTTCCATTGGCTCCAATTCACTTTACATTGAAAAACCGTCACCCCTCTCTCTGTAACTGCTGCTGTCAGACTCGTCATTTTGGTCTTAAAATGTTCGTATTGACCCGCTCTACATGATCCTGGGGTTTTTATTTAGCTTTTATGTCCGTAAATCAAGATATGAACAATAAAGTCGCTCCCGCTATTGTTAGCAACAGGTTTGATTGATAGCATTGGTAAGGGAAGGGGCGTTACCTTCAACAGCCTCGCTCCAGATTTACTCTTTGGTTGCTATGAAATCCATATATGGAACTCGGCTCCAAATTCACCCCTGTAACTGCTCTAGCCTCCATGAGCTTCATTTGACTGGAGCCGAACGCTGTGGGTGACGTCACACTCACTTAGTCCACTTCTTCATACAGTCTGTGGTCCGCTCCATGTCCCACCATAATACTCAGTGTGTCCCACTTTTACTATTGATGGTCACCTTAACTTCAACAGGTACCAATACTGAAAAATATGTATCTGTTGGCCGATATATTGGGCCAATATTTACACTTTTCAGTGTATCGGCTATCGGCCTTAACTCTCCAGCAGGGGGAGATATTTAGTTTGGGCCGACCAGCTGTCTAAAAATCATTCATAAAGCTGTATTTGAGTTTGTAGTAAATTTAAATTTGATCATTTTGGGGAAATAATAAAAACCATCCCTACATATCGGCAGAGCTCATATGTAGGGAGCTTGCAGAGAAACCAAACTAAACTAAATCATAGAGTTAAAGAGTTGGACTCCACCAGTGTCCTCTCTAGAGTTAAAGAGTCTGGACTCCACAGTGTCCTCTCTAGAGTTAAAGAGTCTGGGCTCCACAGTGTCCTCTCTAGAGTTAAGGAGTCTGGACTTCACAGTGTCCTCTCTAGAGTTAAGGAGTCTGGACTCCACAGTGTCCTCTCTAGAGTTAAAGAGCCAGGACTCCACAGTGTCCTCTCTAGAGTGTCCAGTGTCCAGTGTCCTCTCTCCACAGTGTCCTCTCTAGAGT
>JACM01019056.1:0-12232 GCA_000787095.1 Periophthalmodon schlosseri | reverse complement strand
GTCTGGTCTCTAGTCTCTGGTCTCTGGCAATCCAGGTTTAGTTGTAATTGTTGGACCGAAACAACATTTCACGGCACTGCTGTTCAGACCGTCAATATCCCATTAGTAAAATAAAGTGTTTTTGTCTAAGGCTCTGTACGATGCAGCGATGAAAGAGAAGCAGGACCTAGAGGACGACGCTCAGAACTGCAGACAAAAAATGTCCAACGCCACTGCTCTCATAGATGGACTCGGAGGGGAGAAGGTACTGGTTTAGTCCTGGTTCAGTCCCCGTTTCAGTCCCGTTCCAGTTCCTGGTTTAGTCCTGTTTCAGTCCTTGTTTCACTCCTGGTTTAGTCCTAGTTTAGTCGCTGGTTTAGTCCTGGTTCAGTTCCTGTTTCAGTCCCCGTTTCAGTCCTGTTTCAGTTCTGTTTCAGTCCGTAGCTTAGTCCTGCTTTAGTCCCTGGTTTAGTCCTGGTTTAGTCCTGGCCTAGTTCTGGTCAAGTCCTGGTTTAGTCTTTGTTTAAACCTAGTCTAGTCCTGGTTTAGTCCTGGTTTAGTTCTGGTTTAGTTCTGGTTTAGTCCTGGTTTAGTCCTGGTCTAGTCCTGGTTTAGTCCTTGTTCAGTCCTGGTTCAGACCTGGTTTAGTCCTGGTTCAGTCCTGGTTCAGACCTGGTTTAGTCCTGGTTCAGTCCTGGTTCTGTCTCTCCAGGTGCGGTGGACCAGCTCATGCACTAGTCTTCAGGCTCAGATGGAGAGTCTTGTGGGAGACGTGCTTCTCTCCTCTGGGTTCCTGTCGTACTCTGGGCCCTTTAACCAGGAGTACAGAGGTCTGCTGCAAGAACACTGGAAGAACCTTATGGAGGCCCACCACATCCCCTTCAGCCAAGTGAGCACAAGGGTGATATGCAACTGGCAAATAGTTTGTGGCTTAAATTGAAATGTCCAGAGTGCGAGGGAGAGACAGGTGTAGCGTGTGACCATAGCCTGTATATATAAATGGACACAGCTCACCCTCTAGCCACTGTGTTCCAAACAGGAAGTGAGGATGGGCGAGCTTCTGGCTGCATCAATTCTGGCTCTAATTAACTTTCTTTTGAAAAAAATCTTGCCCCTCTCTCTCTAACTGCTGCTGTCAGGCTCGTCATTTTGGTCTCAAAATGTTCGTATTAACTCGCTCTACATGATCCTGGGGTTTTTATTTTGCTATTTTGACCGTAAATCAAGATTGAACATTAAAATGTTCGTATTAACTCGCTCTACATGATCCTGGGGTTTTTATTTTGCTATTTTGACCGTAAATCAAGATATGAACATTAATAACAGACCAATGAGCTGCCCTCTTTCGTCAAGGTCAGTCCCGCTAGCGTTAGCAACAGGTTTGCTAATTGTGGGCAGGAAAGGGCATTACCTTCAACACCCTTGCTCCACATTGGCTCTTTGGTTGCTATCATACTCGTGATTGCAATTCCAAACATGGATTCTGGCTTCAAATTTGCCCCTGTAACTGCTAGCCTTGATTGGCTTCATTGGACTTGCTGTGGGTGGTCTCTGGTCTGGTCTCTGGTCTGGTCTCTGGTGTCTTATAGCTTGTTTCTCTTTAGGACATTGATGTCTCCTCTCTCCTGGTGGACGCTGGGACCGTGGGGGAGTGGTCTCTTCAGGGACTTCCCACAGACGAGCTCTCTGTGCAGAATGCCATCATTGTGACTAAAGCCCCCCGCTTCCCTCTGCTCATCGACCCCCAGGGCCAAGGCAAGACCTGGATCCAGAACCGCGAGAGAGAGCGCCTCCTACAGGTCAGAGCCATAAACTGTATAAAGAAGTGGACTAAGGGAGTGTGAAGTCACCCATAGAGTTTTGTTCCAGCCAAATTAAAGTCATTGAGGCTAGCAGTTATAGCAGCTAATCTAGAGCTGACTTCCATATTTGGAATTCTGACCACGAGTATCATAGCAACCAAAGAACCTGGAGATCTGGAGCAAGGCTGTTGTAGGTAACACCTCTCCCCACCTGCACCACTGGTTTAGCAGGGGGCGGGTGCTTAGCAATGCTGTCAATCAAACCTGTTGCGCTAGTTATTTAGGGACAAAATAGCGAGATTTAAAAAAAAAACAGGATCATGTAGAGTGGGTTAATATAAACATTTTAAGACGAAAATGACGAGTCTAACTGCAGCAGTTACAGAGAGAAGGGTGATGTTTTTCAATAGAAAGTGAATTGGAGCCAGAGTCGACGGAGCCGGAGGCGCGCCCATGACATGCTCCTAGCATGTCATCCATGCATGCTTGAGTATTTTAACAACAAAACTCTACACTACAACTTGACAAACCTCATGTGATATGCAGTAGTTTCATTAGTGGGATGTACGCTTAGTGTGTAGTGATATAGCTCTGAAGGGGGAGGAAAGGGAGGGGGGGCTTAGCACATCAAAAACAAAAGTGAAACTTATAAAACATGTTAACACGTTGTGGTACATGGTGATCTAAATATGTTATGCACAGTTAATACCCATAGAAGTAAAATGCCCCCTCTTTAAAGGGCCCATATTACACAGATTTTTGATCCATGTTATAATGTTGTTTCCTCATCAAAAACAGACCTGGAGTTGTGTTTTATTCACACATGTTTAACACACAAACCTTGCATATTTAGGCTGTGATAGTACAGTACTGTGTTTTTAAACTCCATACACTTTCACTAGGATCATTTGAATAATTTCAGCCCTGGAATTGCCAATCTTCACTGAATTAAAGGTAAAAGGCCACTACATGACATCACAAGATGGAACAGAGCATTTTGAGCTTTGGAGATGTAGACAGACTAATAATAAAGTGTTACTCAAACATGTGTGAATGAAACAAAACAGAACTCCAGGTATGTTTTTGAGGAGGTAACAGCATTAGAACATGACAAGTTTGTGTAATATAGGAGCTTTAAACAAGCGCACAGACACTCGGATCAGATTTCTTCTATTCTAAGTCTTGTGGTCCTTGTACAGGTGACGTCTCTGAACCACAAGTACTTCCGCTCTCACCTGGAGGACTGCCTGTCTCTGGGGCGCCCCCTACTGCTCGAGGACGTGGGGCACGAGTTAGACCCAGTGCTGGACAACATCCTAGACAAGAACTTCATCAAGTCTGGCTCCTCCTTCAAAGTGAGTCCTGCCCTCCAGCTCAGTTCAAAGGAGACCTATTCTGCAAAATTGACTTTTCAGAACTTTTAACCATGTTGTAGTTGTTTCCCTTCTCATTCACCCTCTGAAGTTGAATTTAGATAGCCTGGAAAATCCAGACTGCTATCTCTCTCCATTTTTTATACAGATTGATATCAGTTTGGTCCCCTCTCCCTTTGTAGCATCTCAAGCCGGTCAAACGTGATCGTCCAATCAGATCGGTTCTTTTCTGTGACTCATGCGATATGAAGGAGCTCATTGGTCACCATCGTGACCAATGATCGCGACCACCACCATAAAATCTCTCACTTCAGATGAACAGATTAGTGCTTCATCCATTGAATCTGCAGAAATCTGCCATGTTTTTGAGTGACATGCCTCGTTCACGCTGGAGCATCATTTGTGTAGTTCCAATGTGTTGTCTCTCAACTGGATGTAAAAAAAATATATATATTTTTCGGCTTTTGCCGCTGTTGAGATGGTTCAAACAATCAGATCGCTTTCAGCGAGAGCCATCCCAGATTGCTGTATGAGCCAGGTTATCAGACCTGTTTCTTTTATCAAATCGTTTTAGATCAATACAGCGATTTAAAATGTCCAAAGTATAACACGGATTATATACAGGTGGCATAGATTATAACTAACACAATGTGCCTTCTTAAAGGTCCTATATTACACAAAATGGACTCTTGAGCTTGTGAGCTTTAAGCCATGTTATAATGTTGTTACCTCATCAAAAACATTGTGTTAGGTTTTGTTTGAGCTTTAAGCCATGTTATAATGTTGTTACCTCATCAAAAACATTGTGTTAGGAGTTGTGTTTTGTTTCATTCACATGTTTGAGTAACCCTTTATTATTAGTCTGTCTACATCTACAAAGCTCAAAATGCTCTGTTCAACCTTGTGATGTCATTCAGTGGTAGTTTTCAAGTTAACAGCTACCCTTTACTTTTAGTTCAGTAGAGATTGGCAATTTCAGGGCTGAAATCATCCAAATGATTCTAGTGAAGGTGTATGGAGTTTAAAAACACAGTGGAGCACTTACTATATTACCACATGACATCACAAGGTGGAACAGAGTGTTTTCTGTTTGAGAGAAGAATATGCACGTGAATGTTTTTGATGAGGAAATGGCATTATAACAAAGAACAGAAAATAGTGTAATATGTAATATGTAATATGTTCTGCCTGTGCTTTTGTTTACTTGTATCCCTGTGTGTCTCAGGTGAAGGTGGGGGACAAAGAGGTGGATGTCTTAAAGGGCTTCTGCCTCTACATCACCACCAAACTGTCGAACCCTGTGTTCAGTCCTGAGGTCAGCGCTCGTGTGGCTGTGGTCGACTTCACCGTGACTCAGAGAGGGCTCGAGGACCAGCTGTTGGGACGCGTCATCCTCATTGAGAAACAGGTAAAACCATAAACCGGAGCATAAAGGGAGTTAGAAGTGAATGGAAACTTACAGTAACAAACATCCTGGTTTAGTCCTTGTTTAGTCCTGGTTTAGTCCTGGTTCAGTCATCATAAACCCATAAACTGGAGCACGTGGTTATAGTAACAAACATCCAATTCTAGCATCCATGTTCTGACTGTAAAATCCTTCTCAAAAAGGCTTATTAAGGGAGTTTAGTATTTGTTATTAAACTGTAGCATCTCTTTCACATTTTAGACGTGTTTTTATATATTGCTGTTTATATATTGTTCCCACTCACTAATAAAGTTCCGAAGGTTGTCATCTGCATAACTTCTATAATCACAAGATGGCCACCGCAATTTCCATGGCAACAGAATCCATGATCTCTGTAACTTTTCATACCTGGATGCGTTTCAGGAGCTTGAGGGGGAGCGGGTAAAGCTGATGGAGGAGGTGACCACAAACCGCAGGAGGATGCAGGAGCTAGAGGACAGTCTGCTGCTCAGGCTCAGCTCCACACAGGGCTCTCTGGTGGAGGACGAGTCACTGATAGAGGTGCTACGGGTCACCAAGACGACAGCTCACGAGGTGACAGTACTACTACTGCTACTACACTACTGCTAATACTGCAACTACAAACCATGGCTCATGAGGTAACAGTACTGCCACTACTGCTACTGCCACAACTACAACTACTACTGCAACCAAGACCTCAGCTCATGAGGTAAAATTACTACTACCGCTACTACTGCTGCTACTGCAATCAAGACCACGGTTCACAACTTAAAAGTACTGCTATTAGTCACGTTCCAAATAGGAAGTAACCATGGGTGCGCTTCCGGCTCCAATTCACTTTATACTGAAAAACTGTTGCCTCTCTCTCTGTAACTGCTGCTGTCAGACTCGTCATTTTGGTTCTAAAATGTTCATATTAGCTCGCTCTACATGATACTGATATCTTTATTTGTAATGTAATGAACATTAATAACAGACAAATCAGGCGCCTTCTTTCCACGAGATCGCTCCCGCTCGTGTTAGCAGCAGGTTTCATTGACAAACGCCCATTCCCCGCTAACCCAAACTCCAAATTGGCCCCTATAACTTCTAGCCGAGATGAGCTTCATTTGACTAGAGCCAAACGCTATGTGTGACGTTGCACTCCCTAAGTTCTTTATACAGTCTATGATACTATTGCAACTACAGACCACAGCTCACGCCACCAGACTGCCACTACTGCCACCACTACAGATCAGTAACATTACTGTAAACATTAGATTGATGAGTGCACCGGCGCAGATGACAGGAAATGTTTTCTGATTGTTTAAATCTGGGGTATAAGCAGGTATTTAAATGATTCTAACTATCACAAAGCCTTTGTTACATCACTGGTATTCACATGCATGTATGCTTAGGCCACTATCACAGCTGTAGGACTGCTTTTTCAGACAGAAAAGTGAAGCAAGTGGACCACCCTTGGACGGCCAATCAGCTCTCATCCCAGATGAGTGACTCACATGGCTCTTTCTTATGAGTTTGCAAAAGATGAAATGTTTTATATTTACACAAAAACAGTGTGTTGTGGTGTGATTTTTGTCCCAACATTCTTCTCGTATAATTCTCTTCCTGGGGGAAAGACAAAATTATTTTATGAGAAAAAGTGTTTGGTAGTTTGGCTTTAAGGGTGCACTGCGTAACTTTACTGGTTGAGGGTCCACCACCTGTTTGTATCTATGGAGATATTATTGCTTTAGGCTGGAATGTTCTACTACAATATAGCAATAAACATATGTATCTCCATGGAGACGTCACCAGGCCAAGTTACAGGTCAGATCTGTGTAGAGGCAACCCCAGTAAAAGTAAGAATGCATGTTTTCAATGCATGTTTTCAATGAAATAAATGCTGGATAGATTCAATGCTATACTATGTAACATTGTAGGTAAAGCAATAACATCTCCATGGAGACAAGCAGGTGGACCAGAAAAGTTAGGCAGTGCACCTTTAAACAGATAGATGATATTGATAACTTGCAAGATGTTGTTAAATCTAAAACCCACCCACTCTCAGTAAGGCAGCCGCTTCATTGACCCTGACCTCTGACCTCTGAACTCTGCAGGTGAGTGAGAAGCTGTCCATCGCGGCTGAAACGGAGGTGAAGATAAACCAGGCTCGTGAGGAGTACCGGCCCGTGGCTACCAGGGGCAGTATCCTGTATTTCCTGATCGTGGAGATGTCCGTGGTCAACGTGATGTACCAGACGTCGCTCAGACAGTTCCTGGGACTGTTCGACTCGTCCATGAAGAACTCCGGGCGTTCTCCGGTCACTTCTAAACGGATTGCCAACATCATCCAGTACCTCACGCACCACGTCAGTCACATAGCTACTGCCAAAGACATCATATTCAAGTGTTATTAAAGCTGACTTTCTGCAAAATTGACTTTTCAGAGCGTTTAACCATGTTATAACTGTTTCCTTCTCATAGACCCTATTTGAATAATCTTTACTCTCCTGTATTTAAGGCGTCATTACTCTGATCTACCTGTTTTCACCTCCACCGGTATATGCCCACTGTGACATACGCACTTCCTTCTCCAGTTTTATTTTCTTAATCAATGATACACGTCAGCAGAAATCAGAAAGTCAGCAGACCGGTTTGTTTTATTAAGTTGTTTTAGTTCAATATTATGATTTAAAATGTGCAAATTATAACATGTTGGATGTTGGTGTCATAAATTATAACTATAGAGCAGACACAAGCACAATATGTTTTCTAAACCAAGTAATGAGTCCAACAGTCCCCATTCTCTTTAAAGGGCCCATATTACACTATTTTCTGACCTATTTTCTGATGTTATAATGTTGTTTCCTCATCAAAATTGTGTTTTATTTCATTCACATACGCCCTGCATATTTAGGCTAAGTTCTTTTCTCAAACAGAAAACATTCTGTTTTGCCTTGTGATGTCAGTCTCTACTGAACAAAAGGTAAAAGGAGCTGTTAACTTGAATACAGTGCTCTGCTGTGTTTTTAAACTCCATACACTTTCACTAGGATCATTTGAATAATTTCAGCCCTGGAACTGCCAGTCTCTACTGAACTAAAGGTAAAAGGACACTACATGACATCACAAGGTGGAACAGAGCAATTTGAGCTTTGGAGATGAAGACAGACTAATAATAAAGTGTCACTCAAACATGTGTGAATGAAACAATACACAACTCCAGGCCTGTTTTTGAGGAGTTAACAACATTATAACATGGCGTAAAGCTCACAAGAGTCAATTTTGTGTAATATATAGGAGCTTTAACCTTTTTTTGAATAGACAGATTTGATTTCCCTGTGTCTGTTTAGGTGTTCTGCTACACCTGCAGAAGTCTGTACGAGGAGCACATGCTTCTCTTCACTCTGCTCCTCACTCTGAAGATCGACCTGCAGGCAAGAGCCATCTCCCAACAAGAAGTCCTCACCTTCATCAAAGGTACAGAGCCAGAGGAGCAGAGCCAGAGGAGCACAGCTAGAGGATCAGAGCCAGAGGAGCAGAGTCAGAGGAGCAGAGCCAGAGGAGTAAACCCAGAGGAGCAGACAGGAGCAGAGTCAGAGGAGCAGACAGGAGCAGAGCCTGAGGAGCAGAGCCAGAGGAGCAGACAGGGCCAGAGGAAGCAGTGGTGATATTTCTCATGTCTTTCAGGAGGAGCGTCTCTGGACCTGAACTCTGTGGAGCCGAAGCCCAAACGCTGGATCCTCGACCAGACCTGGTTAAACCTGGTGCAGCTCTCCAGCCTGCCACCCTTCTCCCACATCCTCCGACAGGTGAGGGCTGACAGGTGAGAGTGGACAGGTGAGGGCGGACATGCATGGAGAGATATATTTAAAAATTGATAATGTCGCAAGTGTTCTGCCAGATCAGCCAAATTTTGCACCTGGAATAACAAATCTGGCCCTTTTTGTATTTGTAGGGTGCCTCTAAGAGGTAAATCTGCTCATCTGCTTCTTCTGAAAGTTCACACTTCACGGTGATTGGTTAAAACCAGCTGTCACTCACTCAGTTTTACAGAGGTTGACCAATAGAGCGGAGTGGGTGGGAAAAAGTGTCTTTGTTTGAGCCCAGAGCTGCATTAAAGGGCCCATATTACACTGTTTTCTGATCTATGTTATAATATTTCCTCATCACAAACATACCAGGAGTTGTGTTTCATGTTTAACACACAAACTCTGCATATTTAGGCTGAGTTCTTCTCTCAAACAGACAACATTCTGTTCCACCTTGTGATGTCATGTGGTAATACAGGAAGTGCTCCACTGTGTTTTTAAACTTCATACAGTACAACTTCATTAGAATCATTTACAATTTTTACCACCATATCGCCCAGCCCTACGTGGTGGACTTTGATTGGCTGTGGTCAGTCCCTGGTGGAGTCTGATTGAGTGGTTGGTTGTGCAGGTGAACCAGGGGGATCGCTGGTGGAAGGCCTGGTTCGATCAGCCCGCGCCCGAAGACGCTGCTCTGCCCGACGGGTACGAGAGCCAACTGGACCCCTTCAGGAGACTACTGCTGGTGCGGAGCTGGTGCCCAGACCGCACCATCGCGCAGGTCTGTGGACTAAACCAGGACTAAACTAGAACTGAATCAGGACTGAGCCAGGACTGAACCAGGACTAAACCAGGACTGAACCAGGAGTAAATAGTGTGTGTTGTCCCAGGCACGTCGGTACATTGGCTCCTCTCTGGGTTCCTCCTTCACTGAGGGTCTAGTCTTGGACCTGGAGGGTCTGTGGTCAGAGGCAGACTGCAGGACTCCTCTGGTGTGTCTGCTGTCGATGGGTTCTGACCCCACGGAGAACATTGAGAGACTCGCCAAGGCCAAGGTCTGGTCTGAATAAGAAGGCTCACCAGTGTTCATCTGATAATTCATTTAAACCACGTTACCATGTTATAACGTTGTTCCCTCATCAAAAACATGAAGATGTCATCCATGTATGTTTGAGTAATTTAGCGATTTCTCCCAGGCCATTCAAACCCTCCTTATGGTTAGCTGTACAAAAACATAATATACAAACACTTGACAAAACTGTACACTATAACTTGACAAACTTGATATAATGTGCAGTAGTTTCATTAGCGGGATGCAGCTGATTGTGTTGGGATAGCGCTCTGAAGGAGGAGTGACATATGAAACATATTAAACATGTTAATACATTGTTTTCGCCAAATATAGCATTTTCAAAACAATAAAAGGTAACGTGGTGATCTAAATATGTTATGTGTTAGCAGTTAATACCATATAGAAGTAAAATATCGCCTCTTTAAGCCCTGTCTCACCACACTCTCTTGTGTGTAGGGGGCAGAGTGCCGGCCTGTCTCCATGGGGCAGGGGCAGGAGGTGCACGCACGCAGACTGTTAGCTCAGAGCTGTGCAGACGGAGGGTGGCTGCTGCTGCAGAACTGTCACCTGGGCCTACACTTCCTGGAGGAGCTGCTGGAGAGCATCACCTGTGGGCCAGAGGAGGAAGTACACCCAGGCTTTAGAGTCTGGATCACCACCGACGTCCACGACAAGTACGGACAAACACAGGACTGAACCAGGACTAAACCAGGTCTAAACCAGGACTAAGCCAAAACAGAACCAGGACTAAAGCAGGACTGAAGCAGGACTAAACCAGGACTAAAGCAGGATTAAACCAAGACTATACCAGGACAAAACCAGGACAAAACCAGGACAGAACCAGGACAGAACCAGGAGTAAAACAAGACTAAACAAGGTTCAGCCCTAAACCAGGACTGAACCAGGACTATACCAGGATGAATATTATGTACAAATTGTGTTTGTCTGTTTGTCAGGTTTCCCATCACATTCCTCCAGTCATCCATCAAGTTCACAAACGAGCCTCCTCTGGGTGAGTCCACTGCCCCTGACCACAGCTGCAGACAGAGGTCATAGTGTGATTGTGAGGGGCTGTTGTGTTCAGGGATGAAGGCCAGTCTGAAAAATGTTGTTGTGTTCAGGGATGAAGGCCGGTCTGAAGAGGACTTTTGGGGGACTGACCCAGGAGCAGCTAGATGTGAGTGACCTGCCGCAGTGGAGACCTTTGCTGTACGCCGTGGCCTTCCTCCACACCACTGTGCAGGTCTGTTCTAGTGCTGGTTAAAGGTAACCTGGCTCATGCCAGATTGATATGTGCAGCACTCTGCAGTGAGTTCTACACATATCACAGAGCGCCACGACTATTTGAATCTGATTGGTTGAAGCCCCACAACAGCAGAACAAGCTGAAAAATCAAACTTGAGATAAATCCAGTTGAGAGAAAAGCACAGACATCTTCCATGTCCACAAATGCACAAGGCACTTCCCTCTGCATGTTTCAACGTAAATAGTCTGTATTTTTGCTAAAATAGGCTGAAGTACATCTGCCTGCATTGCCATGTTTTTACATGCAAATACATCCAGTGTGTAAGTCCTTTTCAGATCACAGCCGGGACTCATCAAGTCGACAGAGCAATACAAAATATATTACAATACAAATAACTTCAAAATACACTTCTACTAGAATTTAAAGAAAAAAGAAGAAGAAGAAGATTAAAAATAAATAAAATTAGAGAATGAAGTACATCACAGTGGGCTTGTACCGGTGGTGGTGAAAACGGGGGTTGATCGTCAAAATAGCATCTTGAAAATAAGCAATTAAAGAATGCTCAAACATGACAAATCACTGGTGAAAACGGGGGTTGATCGTCAAAATAGCATCTTGAAAATAAGCAATTAAAGAATGCTCAAACATGCACAAATCACTCCAAATACAACTTCAGGTGAGTAAATGGTGAGGGGAATTAACTATAACATGGTTAAAAGCTCTGAAAAGCCAGGGTTCAACCCAGGTTCAGTCCTGGTTCAGTCCTGGTTTAGTCCTGGTTTAGTACTAGTTCAGTCCTGGTTCAGTCTTGATTCAGACTTGGTTCAGTCCTTGTTCAGTCCTGGTTCAGCTCTGGTCTTTTCTCTCTCTTGTGCATCAGGAGCGGCGTAAGTTTGGAGCTCTGGGCTGGAATATTCCGTATGAGTTTAACCAGGCCGACTTCACCTCCAGCCTCCAGTTTGTGCAGAACCTCCTGGACAACATGGACCTGAAGAGAGGAGTGGACTGGGCCTGTCTGAGATACATGCTGGGTCTGTATCTGGCTTTAAACCTGGTTTAGTCCTGGTTTATTCATGGTTTGGTCTCGGTTTTGTCCTGGTTCAGTCCTGCTTTAGTCCTAGTTCAGTCCTGCTTTAGTCCTGGTTCAGTCCTGCTTTAGTCCTGCTTTAGTTCTGCTTTAGTCCTGCTTTAGTCCTGATTTAGTCCTGGATTAGCCCTAGTTCAGTCTTGGGTTTAGTCCTGGTTTAGTCCTGGTTTAGTCCTGGTCTGACCCTCTCTCTCCAGGCGAGGTGCAGTATGGCGGCAGAGTGACTGATGACTTGGACAAGCGTCTGTTGAACACGTTCGCTCAGGTTTGGTTCAGTGAAAACCTCTTCACCGAAACATTCTGCTTCTACAAAGGCTATACCCTCCCAGAGAAGGTCTCCAACGTCCAGGAGATCCTACAGCACGTGGAGGGACTGCCAGCGGTCGACTCCCCAGAGGTCAGAGCCAGAGGAACAGAGCCAGAAGCACAGAACCAGAGGAGCAGAGCCAGAGG
>KN479396.1:274-11141 GCA_000787095.1 Periophthalmodon schlosseri | reverse complement strand
GCATCAAACAGTATCCTTCCGCCATAAAAAGTAACGCCTGGAAATTGACGAGGAGCTATACCGAACGTGGGGGTGAGGCGTGTCTGGATGCACCTGACATAAAAGTTCTGCTTCACGGAGGATCCCGGGCTCCTCGGAGGTGGTGATGGAGGTGACGGAGGGGAGAGGGTAAACGCATGGGCAGGCAGTGGAGCGGATGCAGTGTTATGTGATACAAGGAAAGATTTGCATGTATTTTGCTTAATTTTATTTTTAAAGGGGCAATATGCAACTTTTCTTTTCGTGGAAGTGTTCCCGTGGCGATGTTATTGCTTTGCCTGCAATGTTTCAAACTATGGTGTTTAACTGATCCAGCTCCATGGACACAAGTAGATGACTCCACAAGACCAAATTACAGGTCAGATCTTCGAAGAGGCAATCCAGTTGGTCTAAACCTAAAATGCCTCTCTCTGATCTGAATGGTCACTACTTAAACCCCAGCACCTGCAGCCAATCATGAATCAGTGCTAGTGCAGCCTCTGCAGCTCAGGGAGTGAATTCTGGAGGTTCTGAGCTTTCACATGAGGCCTGTCCATATACTGAGAATAAATATTGTATGTGTCCTTTGCGGTTGTCAAAAGTATTAAAAATCAGATACTAACCGATACTAAAAATAGTATCAGAATTACTACTCATTTGAGCAAGCCTCGATACTAAAAATGTCACATTCACAGGACAGATTGAACCTTTTCCTGAATAGCTTTAGAATGATCTTGAGCTGTATCTATAGACTGTATATATAAAATGGACATAGCTAACCTGTTAGCTGCCGCGTTCCGAATGGGAAGTGATCGTGGGCGCGCTTCCGGCTCCATCGACTCTGGCTCCATTTCATTTTACATTGAAAAATTGTCGCCCCTCTCTCTGTAACTGCTGCAGTGAGCCTTGTCATTTTAGTCTTTAAATGTGTGTATGAACTCGCTCTACATGATCCTGGTATTTTTATTTCGCTATTGTCGCTAAGATATGAACTCCCGCTAGCGTTAGCAACAGGTTTGATTGACAGCATTGCTAAGCGCCCGCTCCATGCTAAACCAGCAGTGCAGCCGGGAAGGGCCGTTACCTTCAACAGCCTCGCTCTGGATTGGCTCTTTGGTTGCTATGATACTCGTGGTTAGAATTCTAAATATGGAACTCGGGTCCAAATTCGCCGCTATAACTGCTCTAGCCTCGATGAGCTGAACCCTATGCGTGACGTCACACTCCCTTAGCCCACTTCTTTATACAGTCTATGGCTGTATCAGAACAAGTATAAGACACATAGACTAGTACACGCCCATGGACCACTATGGAACCTACTGGACGACTGAGGATTACACAGATATAAGGCCACGTGGTAATGTAAAAGAATGTACTACAATTTAATATTGAAAAAACCTTTTTACTAAGATTCCAGGCTACCTTTAACGCCCAGTGACTTCCACGCTGAACCATAGTCCTTCATTGACTTTTCCTCTGAGATCACATGACTTCTGCGTCTGCTCCGACAGCTGTGATGTGAGGGGCTGCGATCGGGAGGCTGACCCTTATTTAAGCCCCGTGCGTCATAACACTGCGCACTCCCATTGTCCACCTCTCATCTGCATGTATGGGGCTGAGGGCTCTGTGTTCGGGCCCAGTCAAGCCTGTCCTCTCCTGCTCTCCCTCCTCCACCCATCCCTCCATCCTCCACTTCAACCCTCCCACCCCCCCAACCCCCCTGAGTCCACCACAGACTTCATTAAACCCTCCCCATTACTTACATGCTCCTGCCAACTAAGCAACACATTAATTACAAGCCTTTTTAGCCGTTCGGCATAACATAATGGTATGATGCAAATGACAACGTATTACGGCAGCGTTTTTCTTCTGTACCGTTCCATGCATTTACCCAAGTTGGCATTTACTCAATTGGTCTAATTTATTTAATGGACTTCATGTTTAGTTTCTTCTACACTACAAAAAGTACTGAGTTAGAATGTAGGTTGTATCAAGGTACATAATGTAAAATTCAGTCAATTTAAAATGGTTAAAATTACTCAAAAAAACGATCAGTGTTAAAATATTTTCTGGAAAAGGAGCAGATAATATAAGATTTCATTCATTTCTTGTGTGTTTAACTTTACGACAGTGTTGATGTCTTTTTATATTTTATGAATGAAATAAATTAATACAAATAAAAATTACTCAAATATTATTAAAGGAGAATTTTACTTCTATGGGGTACTAATTGCTAACACATAACATATTTAGATCAAAATGTTTTCTTTTATTGTTTAGAAAATTCTATATTTGCTAAAAACAGCATATTAAAGGTCCTATTACGCAAAAATTGACTCTTGTGAGCTTTAAACCATGTTATAATGATGTTACCTCATCAAAAACATACCTGGAGTTGTTTCGTTTCATTCACACATGTTTGATTAATCCTTTATTATTAGTCTGTCTACATGTCCAAAGCTCAAAATGTTCTGTTCCACCTTGTGATGTCAGGAAGTGGTAGTTTTCAGGTTAACAGCTACATTTTACCTTAAGCTCGGTAGAGTTTGGCAATTCTAGGACTGACATCATCCAAATGATTCTAGTGAAGGTGTATGGACTTTAAAAACACAGTGGAGCACTTCCTGTATTACCACATAACATCACAAGGTGGAACAGAACATTTTGAGCTTTGGACATGTAGACAGACTAATAATAAAGGATTAATCAAACATGTGTGAATGAAACAAAACACAACTCCAGGTCTGTTTGTGATGAGGAAACAACATTAGAACATAGATCAGAAAATAACGTAATATGAGCCCTTTAAAATGTTTAATAAGTTTAGCTCTGAGTCGCCCCTCCCTTTTCTCTCCACACTAAGTCACTTCCCCTTCAGAGCACTATCACTGTCGAGGCAAGCCAAGTTTATTTGTATAGCACAATTCGTACACTAAGTAATTCAAAGTGCTTTACAGAATAAGAAAGAGAATAAAATCACAATTTTGCATCTTGCTCCTGTTTCATGGCCAAACACTACAACAACAGAGGTAAAAGGCAACAGGCCACCGCCTCCGATGCACAGATCAGTAATGAAAACACGATAAAGTTTCCATCTACTCACAAAACAGCTGCGCCCCAGTGGTCAGGCGTGGTACTGCACACTGTTGTATTAAATGCTAGATTACAGCCCTGCCTTCATAACAAGGACCTTAACACCCATGTATTGCTAATGTTTTTATCACATTGTATCTCATTCTGAAATACTATTCTTTATAAATGGACCACGGTTACTTTGTATGCTTCCTTGACTCCCATGTCTCAGTGCTATTGGCCAGGAGCATGAAGTTCTGCTGAGGGACAAGCTGAAGGAGAGGAACATGTCTTTTCTAGGTAAGATCCACTGCATCTACACTGTTAGTTTTTATGTTCTGAAAGACATAAGATTGAAGAACTTAGATTAAAATTTGAATGGAAAGAAGATGAGGAATAACAATGGAATGTACAATACAAGTCTACCCTAGCCTTACTATATGGGTCCGGTGTAATGGAATCTTCAACACATCATACAGATGGGTTTCAGATGACATCACAACATTCTACAGGCCAATCATATTTAATGCAGGTGGGGACAGATAAAATTAATATTCCAAAAGAGCAGATTCTGGTTGTATTCAGTGAGTTCTTGGCTCAAGTCAAAATTAGAAATGATCAGGTTCAGCATTTGTGAATTTACCTTTTGGATATTTCATGGCAAAGTACAATGTGATCAATAGGAAAAACTGGCTCTTGCACCACATCTGGGAGTATGACATCATCACATTTTAGAATCTGAAAACTAACACTTACCATGTGCACATAGTTCTGACATAGATCAAGACCATTCTAAAACTTTTCAAGATCTCTAATAACAGACGTAATGCAGATTTATTACAAAAACATTAGACATGATGGCAGAGTTCTTTGTTATAATTTGGTGTTTTGGTTCTCAAAACGATCATCCAATCAGAAAGCGGAATGAGCCTCACCTGAGTCTCTCATTTAGGTTGCCAGTTTCAATGCTGAAATCCAGTTGGTTTAAACCTAAAACAACTCTGATCTGAATCATCACTAACTAAACCCCAGCGCCTGCAGCCAATCATGAATCAGTGCTAGTGATGGCCTGTCCGTATACTGAGAATGAGAAAAATTTGTACGTGTCCTCTATCGGCAGGTTAAGGCTCTGGCAACACAGGTTCAGTTGTGATTTTAGTACGTTTTTCAACCAGTAAGAGTACAGGCTACACACAGTTCCTTTAAACATATCTTCATTCTCCTAAAGCAAAAGTTATATCCACCATTTAGTAGTTTGTTCATCGTTTTGTCTTAGTTTTCAGTAAATCAAGGTGGGCTGTCCAGGTGTGAAATTGCACCCCCTCCCCTCCCATCCCCTTCCATCTCACCCCATCCCCTCGCAGTGTCCCGGGCCGGTGAGCGATGAGGGATAAAAGTCATTCCCCCTGTCATTAGGCCAGTATCCTTTATATGGGTTCTATATGGGCTGTGCTGCTGACCTTTTGTTGGGGGCTAGTTCTCAAACAGCCAGAGTTCGGGGGGCACGGGGACCACTGGGGCGGGCTCACCACACCTGATAAATGGATTGGAAATAAGCTAGCCAACAGCGGTGACGGGCCATTAATTTTAATCAAAAGTGGTGTAAAAAAAGGCGATCAAGGCCACCTGACAATGTGGACAGGCCAGTAGGCAGGGACAGAGACGGCTCAGGGGGCACAGGGGGGTGTCCAGATGTCATTGGAGTTTGAATGTATGGTTTAGCTATCAAAAACAAACACAAAATAAACATTAAAAGTTATCTTGGCAAATTTGTTTGTGAGCATAGAGCTGCATTAAATGGAGAAATACTTAAAAAATATACTTAAAAAATATACTTTAAAAATATACTTTAAAATATATTTTTAAAATATACTTAAAAAATACTGTAAAAATATACGTAAAAATATACTTTAAAAATACACTTAAAAATATCCTTTAAAAATATCCTTAAAAATATTCTTTAAAAAATGTACTTTAAAAATATACTTTAAAATATACTTAATAATCAGATATAGCACTTTATTAAGTATATTTTTTAACAGTTTACAGTAGTACAAAATTCCTCACTTCCTAGCATCCTAATCATTCATGGGGATGAGTTTATAAGAGCTTTTTGCAACTTTTAGAGGCCAGAGCAGAGTTGTGTTGTTGCCGTAATGCTAACAACTCGTATGCTAACAGCGCCTCGCATTACTTACTGGTTCACGGACAATAAAAATGCGTAAAATTAGATGGAGACAGTACACAGAGATCTCATTTTGATGCTAACAGTTGTTTTTAGAATATAAATGTACTGGGGCAAGACAAATTGTACTTTACTTTTATTTTTTATTTTAGTACATTCTCTTGTAATCTGTCAATATCAACACATTTGCATAATGTTCAGCCCTGTTTGGAGGGTTAGTTTTCAATTCAAGATTTTATAGATTAAAATATATATTATCCAAACCCCCATGTTATTTTTTTTTTTAATTTTATGTTTTAATAAAATCAAAAATCGCCATTTGAATAGGTGCAATTGTTAAATCCCAAAGACTGCAATTATTTAGGTATAGAATGCCCACTGTATACAACAAAATATCCTGTCTTTTTATTTTAAAACCTGTTAATCCTTTAGTTTTGGGACCTCTACAAACATGTTCTGAAATGAATGGGATTCTTGTATTAGTTTTATCAGTTCATATTTCAGTCTCCTCACTAATGTTAATGCTCCTGAAGTTGTTTACAATGTGCACTCTGAGCATGATACTTCTATTTAAACATTTTTAAACATTATTCTATCGCAATTACAGTACTTTTTTCCAAAATCATGGATCCCTAGTTCTTAAATGTCCTGTACCACATTTTTTCCATGTATTTGAGCAAAATGTATCTTGCTGAGGTTCAGATATATTATATAAGCTGCTTTCAAGGTCAAAATAAGTCAGCTGTGAGGAAGTGCGCAATTAGCATGCTAGTTATCGTTAGCATTACCTCTGTGGACTCTGAAATTTGTGATAAAGCACTTATAAACTCATCATCGTGAATAATTAGGATGCTCGGAATGCATAAGATTAGTGTGAATTAACTTTGGACCACTGCAAACGGCGTAAAATGAACTAGTTCTGTTTTTCACGTTTTTAAGACTGTAAAAACCAGGTACAGCTCCTTTTAATATACTTTTTATAGCTCCCTGTGTGCCTAACCCGTCCTAATCACCCCAAAGTGGATGAACACGACATTGAATCCACGTTAAACGACCCCCATTTCACTTATACGCATTTAATAGAAATATACTGCCTGTAAAACTCTGCGATACCATTACTACCAACATTTCCGGAAGCATTGCCAGCAGCTACATTAAATTTCATAGATAGGATTCCCTCTCTTCCCTCTCTCCCTTCTGACCTCTCCTGCCTCCCCTCCATCCTCTCCTCCGATTCCCTTCTTCCACGCTCCATTAGCCGAGCTTGGCTGAAGACAAAGAGGCCGGGCCCCTGCTAGCCGAACGACCTGGTCAGCCTGCCGATGTAATGGAGAAATCGGGGGCGCTGGCGGGGATAATGGCCGCCTCGGAGTCAAGGACGACGACGGCCAATGGATCGCTCACCGGGGTCAGGCTAGCATAGGCGCTAACACCCACCCCGCGCTAGCCCCCTTGTTAGATGTTTTATAAAGCAGGGGTAAATGGTGAGAGGGCTCTGTAAGCACCTCTTTACGGGCGTAGTGCAGTGGCAGCAGATCTGAGCTGGGGTAGTTAATGGTTTTTACGGTGTGTTTTCTGGCCTGACTCGGTGGAAGGTTGAGTGTTAAAAGTTAGTGCCCTGTAAGGAGGTATATGGGGGCGTTAATGGGGTTTTTGTAGGAGAATGCAATCACAGTTTGAACCTGCGGCCAGAGGGGAGATTGGGAAGTTTATAATCTTAACGCTTACAACAAATGAACCAATTCGTTCTTTTTCTAAAGGATTGGATCAGGTTTAAGGGTGCGTTTAAGGCTGGACTGCACTACCAGTCAAAAGTTTGGACACACTTTTTCATTTTGTGCTTAAGCGCTTTTCACAAATTTGAGAGTCCAGAGCGGTGATGCTAACGACAGCTAGCATGCTAACCACAAACTTCCTCACAGCTGATTTAATTTGATCTCGAGAGCAGCGCTGTCAACAAGTAAAGGGTGGATTCTTAAAATATAAAAATAAAATTGGATTTATTTAAAAAAAAAATGTCTTTGCTACATAATTCTGTACATCTTGCTTGTAATATTTGATGTCGTTTGATAACAAAGAAAAAAAGCATCAAATGGGATGTGTCCAAATTTTTGACCGATAGTGTAGACCAGGACTAAACCAGGACTAGCACAGGACCAAACCAAGTCTACATCAGGACTAAAGTGAGCTCAAACAAGGACCAAACAAGGGCAAGTGTGAACGGACCCTAAGATCCAGATTTACCAAATAAATCTCATTTTACAAAGACGCAATGAACTACTGTGTTGGCTGTTAGAATCCTAGAATCAACAAATCCTAACCTTTACCATAACTACTTCCCTAAACTACTTCCCTACTTTTGTCAATCTTAAAATAATTTCATGCGGTACAGAAAGGAACACCGTTATACTACAGCTGGTAAACTGTGAGCTGTAGTTTTTTTTTTTAATTCAAAATCTCAGTATTTTTGATCAATGTCTGTAAGTTCTGTAAGTTCACGATTACTAAATGAGTGTACACATACTAGTCAGTACTGTAAACATTGTCAGGGAATGTGTATATGCTGTATATGTATTTCTTTTATAATACTGTGTTCTTTATCTAATAGATGAAAATCAGCTGAGGACCATGGGCTATGACAAAACACCGGACATCATCCTGGAAGTTCCTGTTGGTCAGTAATTTACAACTTATTTGAGTGTTAAGCTACGTTTAAATTGTATTTTCTAATCAAAAACATATCTTTCACGGTAATATTTTATAATAATGGTACATGTACATGCTCCAACCATTAACACATAAATTCACCGAGACTGTGATGTGATAGTATTGTCTGTTTAAAGGGCCCATATTACGCTATTTTCTGGTCTATGTTATAATGTTGTTTCCTCATCACAAACAGACCTGGAGTTGTATTTTGTCTAACTTACAAATCTTGCATATTTAGGCTGAGCTTTTCTCTCGAACAGAAAACACTCTGTTCCACCTTGTGATGTCATGTGGTAATACAGGAAGTGCTCCACTGTGTTTTTAAACTCCATACACCTTCACTAGAATCATTTGGATGATTTCAGCCCTGGAATTGCCAATCTCTCCTGAACTAAAGGTAAAAGGAGCGGTTAACTTGAAAACTACCACTACATGACATCACAAGGTGGGACAGAACATTTTGAGCTTTGAAGATGTAGACAGACTAATAGTAAAGGGTTACTCAAATATGTGTGAATGAAACAAAACATAACTCCGGATATGTTTTTGAAGAGGTAACAACATTATAACATGGTTTAAAGCTCACAAGAGTCAATTTTGCGTCATATAGGACCTTTTTAAGCCAAACCTCGATATGCTTCTGTTGTAGCGAGCATAATATCTCTGGTGATGTAGCCCATGATAAAAAACGCTGAGCTGAGTGCCATTGGTACAACACATAGATGCTATTTCTCTGTTAATGACTTACTGTTAACTTATTGTGTATTCAGGTATAAATTATCATGAATGCATGTGAATTCCTGGTGAACTCATAATACATAAATGGTTGAAGTGATGTTGAAGTCATGATGACATCATGGACAAATCATGAGGAACTAACGTTAACTCGTGTACATGGACTGTGTAAAGACATGGACTAAGGGAGTGTGACGTTCGGCTCCAGTCAAATGAAGCTCATCGAGGCTGGAGCAGTTATACAGGCAAATTTGGAGTGGAGTTCCATATTTGGAATTCCAGCCGCGAGTATCATAGCAACCAAAGAGCCAATCCAGGGCAAGGCTGATGACGGTAATGCCCCCTTGCACTGCACCGCTGGTTTAGCATAGAGCGGGCCCTTAGCAACGCTGTCAGTCAAACCTGTTGCTAACGCAAGCCGAAGGGACCTTGGGGAAACAAGGCACCTGATCCGTTGTTATGTTCATATCCTTGAGTTACAGACATAATAGCGAAATAAAAACACCAGGATCATGTAGAGCAGATTAATACGAACATTTTAAGACCAAAATTGATGAGGCTCACTGCAACAGTTACAGAGAGAGGGGCCACAGTTTTCTCCTATTAGGAACGCGGCGGCTAGCGGGTTAGCTTCATCGATTTATATATACAGTCTATGGTTTTTCATCATATTTTGTATTTGTATGTTCTTACAGCTGTTGACGGCCATATCGTGCACTGGATTGAAAGCAAGGCATCGTTTGGAGACGACTACAGCCACCGGACCTACCTCAACGAGCAGTTCTGGAGCTACTGGAACAGGTGGGTCTGCCTCAGCCCTGCTCCTGACCGCGGTACACTGGATTGTTTTTGCATGGAAACAGATCAGATATGGTTACACGGACACTTCCTCCTGCATAGTTTCACAGCCCTCACATGCTCGGATCACACTCTTGTGGCTCACACTGAATGGTCTATAGTGCTATATTGTTTTTACAAAGTCCACACATTGTTTTGGGGGAAGTTGGGAAAATAACTGGGCCAGGGCATTTGTGCTCATGAGAATAGTGTAGGACGAGAAGCTGGAATCAGACCGTACACGAAAGTATTGTAATGAGTCGATATATTGTGTTTAGCTCAGAGTTGACACCTTTGTGGTTCTTGTAACTGCTTGTGTTGTTGTTAATAGCTGCTTTTGTATGTGACTCTTGGTTGCTATGCCCACAAGGTGCTGTGGAGCTTCTATTCGTCGGTTACTGGTCTGTTTTGGAGACTGGCTCTAGTGAGTTGAGACTGCTGTTGTTTTGTTTTGGCATGGGTTACAGCCTACGGTAGCCAACATGTTCAGAAAATAAACTAACAGATTTTAAGTAACTGATTAGTTAGGTAGTTCTTCTCTCAAACAGAAAACACTCTGTTCCACCTTGTGATGTCATGTGGTAATACAGGAAGTGCTCCATTGTGTTTTTAAACTCCATACGCCTTCACTGGAATCATTTGAATAATTTCAGCCCTGGAATTGCCAATTCAATATGCAATAAATATGCAGGGTTTGTGTGTTAAACATGTCTGAATGACACAAAACTGGTGTATTTGTAATGAGGAAACAGCAATATAACATAAATCAGAAAATAGCGTAACATGGACCTTTTAAATTATTCTTCACTTTCCTAAAACAATCCAAGCTAATTATTCCGCCATTAGTTCAAAAGTGCTTTTGACAACTTTCATAGACCACAGCGGTGTTTTACCACCATGGTAATGCTAACAACAACTACTATGTTAACAGCACACTTCCTAGCCCTCAGATGACAAAACACTTAATAATTAGATGTACACTGTACACAGCAGTCTCTTTTTACAATATATCTGCATTGGGGTAATTCCAATTTTTCTCAACTACATGGCATGGACAAAAATGAGGTACAGCCACTTTAAAATAATTATAACACTGTACATTAAAATGAAGTTTGTACCAGTTAACCTATGGTTGGTGACAAGATGCCCGACCCACTACACCACTCTTGCGTATTATAACATTTGCACAATTCTTGCCTTTTATCTATTTCATTCATCCCTCTTGTCTAACACATACCCCTGTCTCTTACATCGCACATCCGCATATCAGATATCGCCTGCCCTGATTGGACAGCGGGGGGGGGGTGTGCC
>KN479394.1:58020-111437 GCA_000787095.1 Periophthalmodon schlosseri | reverse complement strand
GGGTTGTCAAGGCTTCCAGGCTTTATCGAGGGCAATGGTTGAGAGAGATTGCAGTCATCAATATAGATTTGGATGTTACTCACTGCACCTCCGCGCCAGAAAGTAGGCCCCAAAAGGCTCAGGCCGGAGGCAAAGAGGTTGGGGGTTGGATTCCAGGAGATCAGTGGGATAAGTATTGGAGCTCTCCGCGTGAGCCAGACAGAATGGTCCAATGCTTGATATTGTCAGGTAAGATTTGTCAAGTTTTTGTGAAAGCGTTGAAGCATGTGTGAGGGAGAATGCCTGCGTGAGAATTCTGTGGCAAATCTGTGAGATACTGAGGATACGGGAAAAAAAGGAAATACTTTTATATTATTCTTTATATATAGGGATTACACAGATAAAAGACCCCATGGTAATATAAAAGAAAGTGCATGATTTAAAGTTGAAAATCACATTCTATTGTCCAAATAAAAAGTTGAAATCACATGCTATTGTCTAAATAAAGAGTGTTTTAATTATCATCATGGTATCGGAATTAGTATTGAGTATCGAGTCTATTCCCTAGTATCAAAATCAAGTTATACATTTTAGTATCATGACAACACTAGTATGTGTTTCTTAAACTTTTCACACCAAATACACCTAAGATAATATTTGGGTTTTCGAGTAATGCCAGATCTACACCCGGACTATGTCAGGCCTAAATTAGGGCTAAACCATGTCTAATATGAGACTAAACCATAAGGATAAGGTTGTTCTAAATACTAAATACTGATTAACCCAAAAACGTTTGTACCCAAACTTCAGGGGGCCTCACGTACCACCAGACGCAGTCACACAGTTTGAGAGTCACTAATGTAGAACCTTCCAGGCAACGCATCTCCATGGAGACAAGCAAGTGGTGTGCCTTTACACACAAAAAAAAATTACATAGTGTATCTTTAAAGGTCCTATATTACGCAAAATTAACTCTTGTGAGCTTTAGGCCATGTTAGACTGTTGTTCCCTCCTCAAAAACATACCTGGAGTTGTGTTTTGTTTCTTTAACATATCTTTGTGTAACCCTTTATTATTAGTCTGCCTACATCTCCAAAGCTCAAAATGCTCTGTTCCAGCTTGTGATGTCATGAAGAGGTAGTTTCACGTTAACAGCTACGTTTTATTTTTTGTTTATTAGAGATTGGCAATTCCAGGGTTAAAATTATCTAAATGATTCTAGTGAAGGTGTATGGAGTTTAAAAACACAGCGGAGCACTTCCTGTTAGTGATCAACCGATATGTGTTTTTGTTTTTTTGTTTTTTTTTTCATGGCCGATGCCGATACCGATTGTTTAGAATACAGAGCAACCTATGGCCGATAAGCTCTGTCAATATTTTTGTGTCGACATATAGGGCCAATTTTAATTCTTTTCCTCAAATTATGTAATTTACATTTACTACAAAATGACCCACAGCCTTTTTTACCACAAACCACAAGAGAGCGGTGTATCACATTTAGTGCAATTGTCTCTTCGTATTAAAGTGTTAATATACTGTGTGTATATTCTAGGCAGCAAATCGACCAAAACATAATGTTTTGTGCATATCTGTGCTGAGGATTTAAGGCTGATAGCTGATACGCTAAAAAGTCCAAATATCGGCCCGATATATTGGCCGACCAATATACTCAGCCTAAATATGCAGGGTTTATGTGTTAAACGTGTGTGAATGAAACAAAACACAACTCCAGGTATGTCCAGGTACGAGCAAACAACATTATAACATAGATCTGAAAATAGCGTAATATGGGCCCTTTAAACAAGACAAACGCTACAAAATAACTTGTTTATTATATTTTCTAGCCCCAAAATAGAAACCCCATATATATATATTTCCTTTAACAGATATAGAAATCCATATCAGTAACCTGAAAAGAGCAGAGTTGATGCCCTTTAACCACGGTTTGGGAGAACGTGACACAGACACGTCTAAATCTAGAGAGATAGCGCCGCGGAGAGCAGACAGAGCGATCGCAGCTCTCCGTGTGTCAGCTCGTATTAGTCAATTCTTTGTGTTGATAGCGGGACAAGTCAGGCGCTTCACGGCAGATTTGGGGAGATGGATGGTTGAAGGGGCTTTTGATTGGAGGTAAGGGGGAGAGGAGAGCTCGATACGGGGGACATCAGTTCCCCGGCTGGGCCCTTGCAGGTGGTTCCGCGGCTGATCCGTCATTTGTTATCACCCGAGCGCCACACGGGTTTCGCAGCGTCAGGGGGCGAAGGCTGAAAGATGGATAGAAACCGAAAAGAAAGAATTTGAAAGGTGATAATTAGCAAAGCGCATAGGCCGTAAGTGGATTGAAGGTCCCTCTTCAGAGAACTGCTCATCGCTAACCCGCTAGCCGCCGCGATCTAAATAGGAAGCGATTACGTGCGCACTTCCGGCTCCATTCACCCCGGCTCCAATTCAGTTTACATTGAAAAACTGTCGCCCCTCTCTCCGTAACTACCGCTGTCAGGCTCGTCATTTTGGTCTTAAAATGTTCGTACCGACCCGCTGTACGTGATCCTGGTATTTTTATTTCGTTGTGTCTCTAACTGAAACTGAAAAGAAAGTATTTGAAGGGTGATGATTAGCAAAGCGCATAGGCTGCAGGTGAATCGAATGTCCCTGTTCAGAGAAAGTGGTCGCATTTTTACACAGCGCTTTTCCACCGTCAAGACACTCAAAGCGCTTTACATCAGGGAACCTCTCGCCCATTCACGCACACACTCATACACCGGTGTACGCAGACACCGGGGGCAAGGTGGGTTAAGTGTCTTGCCCAAGGACACAACAGCAGCATTCATCTGTGGGTCAGTGGATTTGACCGCTCAGCCAACGATGTTCACGTTGAGAGCGGGATCATAAAACCTGCTAAATCTTAAAATGTAGCAGTTCAGATTTCAGTCTTTTCTCAAATGTTAATCCTCCTGGGTGTTTTTTAAATGTGCATTGTCATCCGCTAACTTGATTTTAAAACTTTTTTTTGCAAACCCGTGGGCAACTGTAATTTTTGCTGTTTTTCTGTGACAAATAGCCATCAACACTGTGTTTATTTATATACTGTGCAGATGCCTAACACTATCTGCATCACAAGTCTATACATTTCACAATCGGATGATCCTCCAGCTAGTTACTCCTGAACTCCAGTTAGGTACTCAGGACGAGATCTAGAGAGGTGACAGGCCAAAAGGAAAAGATTTAGTCTAGATTTTAAAGATTTATATCATTTGTTTATCTTTATTCATACAGGGGAACCCAATGAGAGCACTTGGGCTCTTTTTTTCATGGACGCCCTGCTTAAAATACAATACAAGCAGAAAAAGAAACAAAACTAACAAGTATATAAGTCCATAAAAAACATTAAAAACGGGTGCAGTTGTGTGTATAAAAGTTGTTAGTTGTTACCAGATTATTATTGTGATTTGTGAATGTTGCGATTGTGTCACCAGCGTATCCAGTTTTGCTTTTCCTTGGAGTGTGTTCCATTTTTTGTGAAGCAAAACGGCTAAAACCCCTCACTCCCGTCTCAGTGGGAAGTTCTTAGCCTTATGGAGTCATGTGATCTGGTACTAAATGTTCCAGTATCAATAATTAACATCTCTAACTCACAACATTTTGAATAGTAAATACAGGTACCAGTTGAACCGACATAGCCTATACCATTATCTTGGCCTGCCATGGTAACACATTTTGAAGTGCGATATATTGCTGAAAAAAATACGGACGATACACGATAATATTGGATGCCATTATACCACTGACACGATAAGTCTAAAGCAGGAATTTCCTCCATGAAACTATAAATGTTGCCTGGCAGATCCACAATGATATCTATTTTTTATACAGATTGATCAGATTGATATCAGTCTGGTCTGTTGCGTCTCAGGTTTGGTCAAATGTGATCGTGCAATCAGATCAATTTTTTTCAGAGCTCATTGGTCACCTCTGATTTACAAGTAAAATCACATTTCTCTCACCTCAGATTAACAGAGTTCAGTGCTTCGCTCATGCAGAAATCCGCAATATTTTTCAGCCCCCTGTGATTTTTTTCCCCTTCTCTTTATTATTTCCAATACGACGGACCACGCGTGTCCCCGATTGGTTAATCCACCTGTCAATCACGCCCATTTGAAAACGGAGAGATTCACCGGTGACCAGACTCACATTTTCGTAAAGTATTGAGAAAGTGTGTGTTCTGGATCCCAGGTAGTTCTGTATTACAATATTGTTAATGAGCATGAAACTTTAAATGAGTCACAGAAGTTATTTATTTCAACCCTCTTCAGCTCAAATCTTATTGTAGAACAGAAAATAACAAAAGGTTTCCCACTAGTATAAAGAAAACGTACCCACAATAAATACTGACCTCCAAAAAGTACTGTTCCATCTGTCATGTACTGCACGATAAGTCGATATAGTAATTATCGTGACAGCCCTACCATTATCACGTATTGCTTTGCTAAATACACACTCACAATTTAAATTAATTAAATATACCACATTTTACCATTTCAAGATTTTGTTTTAACTCATGCTATCGTTATCGTGTGCACAATTTCTTTGCAAAAGTGGAGAGATTTTTGGGTATTTTTGTTGTAATACGACAAGATTTTAAGTCGTACTTTCCAATGTGAAATATTTGATAAAAAATGTGAGAGTATTTTTATTCACTGTAGCCTACACTGCAGTTCTACTTTGAACAATAGAACTTAGTCAGCACCACAGTGCAAGCCCCATTTTGCGTAACATCCACCCACTAGCCCCCATTACTGGATAGCTCACCTCCAGAGGGCCTATCTGAGCCCATTGTTCACCTCTGAAAAGGGTTAATTAAGTTAGCTCATTAGCATGTGCATCGCTCCTGCCTTAATAGCGAGCCTGAGAATGTATTTCATGTGCTAAATGATGCTAATGACAGTGCATTATGTACTTCTATGTTATTAGCACTATTTTTGTCTTTCCCATTAACCCACAGTAGTATGAAGGGTTTTTTTTTTTTCCAATGGTAGTGACAAGGTGGGTAGAAAAACTGGTAATAAGTAACTGTTGTAGAAAGAAATCATCCAAGTAGAATTCCTTTGTAAAATTTAAATTTGAGTGGCTTTTGAGCAGGTTTTTTTGCATTCAAAATAGAAAGTGATTATGTGCGCACTTCCGGCTACATTCACTCTGGCTCCAATTAACTTTACATTGGAAAATTGTCACCCCTCCCTCCGTAAGATGTTCGTATTAACTCACTCTACATGATCCCGGTATTTTTATTTCGCTATTCTGTCCGTAACTCAACATATGAACATTAATACCAGACAAATGAGCTGCCTTCTTTCCCCGAGGTCACTCCCGCTAGTGTTAGCAACAGGTTTGATTGACAGCGTTGCTAAGAGGCCACTCCCTGCTAAACCAGTGGATTCGGATTGGCTCTTCGGTTGCTGTGATACTCGCAGTCGGAATTCCTGATATGCGACTTGCGTTTCTGGTGACAAACACCTGGCTGCAGGGGCGGAGTTTGAAGTGCGGATACCTGTTAGACCAATCACACCGTTCCTTATACCTCCAGACCCCGCCCCTCTTTTCCCCTCACTTTCTTCTTTAGTCCTCCAGGTACTGCCCAGTTTAGCAGCTTTATTTGAAATTTGGTTGTGTATTTTGTTGGGTGTAGGTGTTTAGACCCACTTAAACAGTAGCTGACTGCATAACTGTTTCTTTGACGTCAACTCATTCATTGCATGACTGAAAGAAAGAACTTCGGTTATGGTTAAAATATTGTTAAAATCTGATCAACTGCTGAGAATGTTACAGTGAAAATAGTCTTCGGCCTTGCAGCAAACAACTGTTGAATGGGTCTGAAGGGGCGATTCTTTTCATTGCAATGGATTGAATTGTGCTGTTTGTTGTAGTTCTTTTGATAGACTGACCCGCACTATACAAGACTGCTTTTAGAGTTCAGGTGTTAAAAGCATATTTCAACAGACGGCTAGAAATGCTTTAATGAGCGAGTCCGCCAAAAAGGCCAGTAGTGCGCATTGGCCCTTTCTCAAAATGTCAAGATGTCGTTTGTTCTATTTTGACTTTTGAAATATGATTTTTTTTTTTTACCATTGTTGTTTAAAGAGGGGATATAATGCAAAAAGCCTTCTACCATGTTATAGCATTGTTCCTGAAGTGGTTTTATATGTGATTCATGCGTGTTTGAGCAATCTTGTGATCTATCAGAACCGTCCTCACAGTTAGCAGTACGAACCATAGACCATGTTTATATAAATGGACATAGCTAACCTGGTAGCTGCCGCGTTCCAAATAGGAAGTGAGCATGGCCGCGCTTCCGGCTCCACCGACTCTGGCTCCAATTCACTTTATATTGAGAAGTTGTCGCGCCTCATCTTTTGGTCTTTAAAATGTTCGTATTAATCCGCTCTACATGATCCTGGTGGTTTTATTTCACCATTTTGTCTGTAAATCAAGGTATGAACATTAATAACAGACAAATCAGGTGCTGTCTTTCCCTGGCGTCGCTCCCGCTAGCGTTAGCAACAGTTTTTTATTATTATTTTTTTTTTAGCAACAGTTTTGATTGACATCGTTGCTAAGCGCCCGCTTCCAGCTAAACCAGCGGTGCGGGTGGGAAGGGGCGTTACCTTCAACAGCCTGGCTCTGGATTGGCTCTTTGGTTGCTATGATACTTGGCTCCAGATTCGCCCCTGTATCTGCTCTAGCCTTGATGAGCTTCATTTGACTGGAGCCCAACGCTATGGGTCACGTCACACTCACTTAGTCCACTTCTTTATACAGTCTATGGTACGAACGCAGCCTCTTGTATAAGGCTCAGCCCACAAGCGTCACCCATGCTCCCTCAGGGCAATTTCCCATAAGTTTACAAGAGCAGGATACAAAACAATACACTGCAGTTTCACAAACTGGATGCTATGCAGTAGTTTCATTAGCGGAGTGCATGCTGATTGTGTTGTGACGGCTCTCTGAAGGGGGTGACTTAGCGAAAATAAGCTAATTAAAGCTAACTAATAAACTAATCATGAATTGTCATACATTGCTTTGGCCGGATATAGCATTTTCAGAACAATAAAAAGTAACTTGATGGTCTAAATATGTTATGTGTTAGCAATGACTATAACATAGACGCATAATACGCCCCCTTTAAATGGAAAGTTACATAAGTCATGCATTATCGCATCGCAGAAAAACAACTTTCAGAGGCCAGACTATAGTTTCGCCGTCACAGTAATGATAACAACAACTAGCATGCTAACCACACCCTTCCTGATTCTGGGACAATGTAGCGCTTCATAGTTTTTACCTCAATTACTGCTTATACAATATCTCTACCGGGGCAAGACAAATTTTGCGTAAATACATGGGTGGAAAAAACTGGTACAGTGTCTTTAAAGTTTCTTTTTTTTTTTCTTATCATATCAGCCACATTTAAAAGCTTCCCGTGAGCAAAGAAATCTGCAAAACAAAGCAACGACCTGCACTGATCCGCTATTAAACTCAACTACAAGGACAGGGGCGAAAGAATATACCAGCTTCTTAATCAAGTCAATGGACAGGGTCATCAAACTGTAAGCCTATAAAAAATCCCCAAGAAGCCATTCAAAAAAGTTATTATAGCGGCAATAAAGACACGTATAATTAGATACCATCCTTTTGAGTATAGATAAGAGGTATAGTGCTGGGAAGGAGCGGCTCACCTCTCAATCAATGCAAAGACATCAGCTTGAAAGCACAGATGATAACGATATGGACGTCGGAGCAGCAGGCTGTTACTTCCTGTCACTAAAGGTCACGGAAAACTGAAGAATGCACTTGGGTATTTCAGAGGGTAGTGATAAAGGGCCAAGTAGTGCACAGTACCAGAGTCTGGTAACAGGCATTTTTGTACTGTATTGTAGACACACGTTGTACAATGATGTACTATTAGTAGTAGTAGTAGCAGCAGTAGTAGTAGTAGCAGTAGCAGTAGTAGTAGTAGCAGTAGCAGTAGTAGTAGTAGTAGTAGCAGTAGTAGTAGTAGTAGGAGCAGTAGTAGTAGTAGTAGTAGCAGTAGTAGTAGCAGTAGCAGTAAGAGTATCTGTAGGGGTGGTAGTGGTACTAGTAGTAAAAGTATTTGTAGTAGTATTAATATTATTTGTAGTACTAGTTGCAGCAGTAGTAGTAGTAGTAATAGTAGTTGTAGTAATAGTATTTGTAGTAGTAGTAGTAATATTTGTCATATCAGTTGCAGTAGTGGCAACAGTAGTTGTAGTAATAGTATTTGTAGGAGTAGTATTTCCTGTAGCACTTGCAGTAATAGTAGTAATAGCAGTAGTAGTAGTTGTGGTAGTAGTAATAATTGTATTTGTAGTGGTAGTCATAGTAGTAGTAGTAGTAGTAGTAGTAATATTATTTGTAGTACCAGTTGCGTTAGTAATAATAATAGTAGTAATAGTAGTAATAGCAGTAGTAGTAGTAGTAGTAGTAGCAGTTGCAGTAGTAGTAATAGTGATTGCAGAAGTAGCAGTTGTTGCTGCATTAGTAGTAGTTGCAGCAGTAGTAGTAGTTGTTGTTGTTGTAGTAGCAGTAATAGTAGTACCATAGACAGCAGTGTTAAATCAGTATTGATCAATCAATGAAAAACATATTATAGTTTACTGTATGAAATAGGTCGTTGGTTTGGATGAATGGCAGAGTGGTTATCACCAGTTCTCAAGAGCAACCATATAAAAATGTGTATTGGTGAAACGGTGATTACAAAGATTCAAGTACTGATTAGAAGAATGTTACTAGTATGTCTTCAAATGTTTAAGGCGCTGTACCTGATTTTTACTTTCTTAAAAACGTGAATAACTGAATTAGTTCATTTTAAATGGTTTGCAGTGGTCCATAGTTATTCCTCACTTACCTTATGCATCCCGAGCGTCCTAATTATTCACCTATATGAGTTTATAAGTGCTTTTCCCAACTTTCAGAGACGAGAGCGGAGTTTTGCCATGACGGTAAAGCTTAAACCAACTAGCATGCTATCACACACTTCCTGATCATCTAACAATTAATAATTAGGTACAGACGGCACGCAGCAGACATATTTTAACCTCAAGAGCTGCTTATACCTATAGCTGTACTGGTGCCTAACTGCATGCTGTATTTGCAGGTATGGGTTTGCTAACTGCTTGTTGACTTTTTCAGATTTTGGTTTGAAAAGTTATAAGCAAAAAAAAAAAAAATGCTGTGGGTGCTTTAAAAAGAAACCAGATTATCATGTATTATCCATGAAGTGGCTCACACTGTTGCTGAAACACTATGATCAGTGTAAGGCCAGGCTCAAGTCTACAGGTTAAAGGTCATAGTAATATTTTCTGACGATGTGTGTTTGGTATACTGTCCATGCCAAAAAAAAACCATCTGAAATGATCCAGTCGTGTTCAAGATGTTGTTCAAGAAAGTTTCATTAAATAGGGTTGAACTACTTTTGAAAAATGTTTATTGTTAATCTTTCACACAGGCATTGCAATTATTATCCAAAATGTAATATGTGTTGGTTGTCATAGCTTAACTGTTACAAGAATCTTATGCACTTCAGAACATGCACAGATCTAAAATACAGGGTTAGCAGGTTTTGCTAATTGTCACTGTTCAAATTGCTATTTCAATTCGATTGCAATATATCTTGTAGCTCTTGGTCAAATTAAATGTATCTTAGACTGTTTTTTGGTTTGCTTAAAGGTGCACTGTGTCACTTTTATATATGTTTTTGCATTAAACGTACATACTGTAGAATATATATAATTACGGATGATTTTACAGTCAGAAATATCTTGCGTTCTTACTGTGAACATCGTTGCCTCTCCGCAGGTCTGACTTGTAACTAGGCCTGGTGGGGTCACCTGTTTGTCTTAATGGAGCTCAATGCATTTACTGCCACACTGTGGAACACAGCGCAAGCAATGACATCTCCGTGGAAACAAGCAGGTGACGGACCCTCCACCAGAGAAGTTACATAGTTGCGCCTTTAAGCAATGGCTTAACGCAGCGCCCAGAGGTTTAGCTAATTTTGCGGTTAGGCGCATCTAGCTGGAGGATTAGCGTAATGGGCATGTTTAAAGCGAACCTATTCTGCAAAATCATCTTTTCAGAGCTTTTAACCATGTTATAGTTGTTTCCCCTCGCCATTTACTCACCCAAAGTTATATTTGGACTGATCTGTGGATGTTTCGCTTATTTTCAAGGCGCCATTTTGCCATTCGATCGTCGTTTTCACCACCACTGGCATACATCCACTGCTCTGTACTTGCTTCGTTCTCCAATTTTATTTTCTTAATCTGTGACGCGCGTAGGACTATGTTACATCGCATAGTCATTTGGGAACAAATGGGAAAAAAATCAGCGACTCGCTAGCGTGATCTGCAGCTATCCATCGGATCGGACTTGCCGACAGCTTCACGGCTCTTTGTTGTGATGACGTTTACGGCGACGTTTACTCCCACTGGGCGCCACAGTTTTGTAACGCGGAAGACAGCAGACTTGTTTCTTTTATTAAGTCGTTTTAGATGAATATTATGATTTTAAATGTGTAAATTATAACATAAAGACGGCTATCGTAGATTATAACACACAATAGATCACAATATGATTTCTTTAAATGTTCAGTTTCTACCAGTGAAACACAATTTCAAAATTCTAACTCCTTTTAGTGAACAAGTCTTCTCTGCCAATTCGTAAACCTCACTCAATTGATCATACACGCAAGCTAGACCAAAAACAATGCTAGCTACAATGCGCTACGTTTTAAATTTACAACACAGAGAAGCTATTTCTCCGGCTCGCTTATAAATTCTGCCGGGTGAACGGAAGGCAAAATAAACAAATAAATCATAAAATTCTCAACGCTTATTTAAGTCAGCTGCTTGTTCCGACACCCGCGGGGACGGCATATTATTTTATCCCAACAACGCTAGTGATTACGTTAGCGTAGCCCGATTTGCATTTTTCCCTGTGAATCTGGGCCGTAAGTAGAAAATAATGGAATGAAAAGTGTTCGGTTCTTTCAGAAACTCAGAGAAACATTTACACACCAGCAACGATTTTGCACAATTGCGTCTGACCCGCTTTTCAACTGTTAATAAAAGAGTTTCTTGATAAAATGATCCAAAGACGATAGTGTTAAGAGTGTTCGTTTTGGTATGAAGGGGTTATCAGATAAGGGGAGATAGATTGCGTATTACAAGATATGTCATCTGTGGAATAAAAACTCATTTTATTTATTGGGAATATGAGATTGCATCACTATCAGATCAGACTTTTCATGTTCCTCATTTGATGTTTTGAAATCAAACTGTAGTTGGAGTGGTGGTCATTTATGTAACCTAGTTTTTTGAGTTTTGTAATTAGCTTGGCTTGTCAGACAACTTCTATAATTCTATAAAAAGAGGTTTGGCGCTTAAAGGGCCCATGTTATGCTATTTCCTGATCTATGTTATAATGTTGTTTCATCAAAAACAGACCTGGAGTTGTGTTTTGTTTCATTCACACGTTTAACGCACAAACCCTGCATATTTAAGCTGAGTTCTTCTCTTAAACAGAAAACACTCTGTTCCACCTTGTGATGTCATGTGGTAATACAGGAAGTTCTCCACTGTGTTTTTAAACTCCATACACTTTCACTAGAATCATTTGGATAATTTCAGCCCTGGAATTGTCAATCTCTACTGAACAAAAGGTAAAAGGAGCTGTTAACTTAAAAACTACCACTTCTTGACATCACGAGGTGGAACCGAGCATTTTGCGCTTTGGAGATGTAGGCAGACTAATAATAAATTATTCAAACATGAAATGAAACAAAACGTAACTCCAGGTGTGTTTTTGAGGAGATAACAACATTATAACATGGTTTAAATCTCACAAGAATCCATTTTGCATTATATAGGATCTTTAACGAATTTCATGTCATTTCACATGCGTCACTGCACATTTTCAAAACAATAAAAGATAACATCGCGATCTAAATATTTTGTGCGACACCGCCTCGTTAACTTAGCATTAGCATAGCACATCAAAAGTCAGAGTTGACAAAGATACAATGTTTCCCTTTCATAATACAGCCGTGAGCTCACACTAATATCCATTGAATGTTAATAGATTTTTTAAAACTAACTCAAATTCCATTGTGTACAACTACACAGGGACAACAGTAGCTCAGTTGGTAGTTTGTCCACTGATCCGAAGGTTGGCGGTTCGAATCCCGCTTTCGACATAAACGCTATTGGTTGAGTGGTCAGATCCAGCGAGTCACAGGTTGGCGGTGTAATTCCAGCTCACAGTGATGAATGCTGTTGTTGGGCAAGACACTTAACCCACCTCGCCTCCAGTGTCTGTGTGATTGGGTGAATGGGTGAGTGGTTCCTTGATGTAAAGTGCTTTGAGTGTCTTAAAGGTGGAAAAGCGCTATATACAAATGTGACCCGTTACCAGATACTACACAAAAAGGTTTTTTTTTTTAGTATAGTATATGGTCTAAATTTTTAGATTTAGACCAGCTTTACTGAGTTTTTGTACACAGTAGCTCACACATAAAAAGGTAATAAAATTCAAACTAATTAAAGTAGGAAAGATGGCAAAAGACATGACAAATAAGGCACAAATATGCAGATATGTATATGTTCAAGTAAACTGTGTATGTTTTTCTCCCAGTCAAGGCATCGCAAGGTTTGTCATTTGGAATTGACCCATCTTTCAAAAAGTTTGGGCAAAAGTAGACACCATAGTGCAATGCCTTAGAATCCTTGTTTTGGATACCTACCTGGGAAAGTTTGGGGGTTGTATTAGCTTAATGGGCAAACTGGAAAATCCAGACTTTACTCTCAGACATAGAAACGCAACACGGAACCTGATACACCATCTGGGAATCTAACCTAGGAACTTGCAGCTTGGTCCCTTTAATGTGGATCAGATTTTTATTTTTTGGCAACATTCTGTAATAACTATACCTTAATATTTCTTAATAAAGCATGAAGAAAGACTTAATAAACTACTTGTTCATTATGAATTAAGTGAATTTTATAGCGATGGCAGCATAATCACATACAAAAACATAAAACTTTGCTACAAAAAGGCCGGAGCCAAGGTTTCCTAGGTAAATTCCTCACAGAGTCAGCAGGGGGAGATGACGGATGCTTCAAACACCCCAAAATACGTATTTAACCATCACAGGGACTTACAACGATGTTTAACACGGTATTTAGTTCTGCTTTAATAGTGTAGTTATTATAAAATGTTACCCATTTTTTCCCGACATGGCCATGGTAAAAATTATATGCCTTTCCCACTTTGCCTTATAAAAATAGATCGTTATCTGTTCAATTACACTGTACCTTGATGGCAAAATCATTATTATTTTTTCCCTTTAATTCTCTTGGTTTCTAATTGGTTTATTAACATCAGAAACAACAGGCTAAAAGAATAAAGGCGCATAAAGCGATCCCTGTGGGCCCACTGCGTAATCCAGGAACAAAATAAGACGACCAAACGTTATTATTTCACGCTTTGAAAATGAGATGTTTTCAATCATGGCGCCTTGGTTATCTTCTCAAGAAAACGTCTTTGAAAGTGCTCAGCTTTGTCCGGTTAGCTGTTCATATGCTAGTTAATTCAAGGTGGATTTCTGCTTTAAGGCATGGCTTTCATTTCCAGCCTGATAATTATGTTTTAATTATGTTCTTTCACATTCCTATTATTTCACATGAATGGATGGCTGTAATTTAGCGCCTTTTTCGATTTCAGAGCACAGAGCTCCGCGTATGAGACCAGTGTCCGCCTGAAATAGCATCTGTATTCCTTTTGGTTATTTTCCATGAGATGACAGGTGATCTAATGAAACAGATTTGATTAGGTGTGTAACATCATTGAAGTACAAATATTTGAGACATCCTCAAACACATACTAAATGAAGTATCCAAAATCCCTTCTTCGTTAGATATCTACTATGTTAAAGACGCTGTACCTGATTTTTACTGGTACTAGTTCATTTTAAACAGTTTGCACTGGACCAAAGTTATTCCTCACTTACCTTATGCATTCGGATCGTCCTAATTATTCAAAGCGATGAGTTTATAAGCACTTTTCACAACTTTCAGAGACCAGAGCAGAGTTTTGCAGTCACGATAATGCTAACAACAGCAAAAAAAAAAACCTTTAGAATGACTTAAAGTCAGTAAACACCAGACTTATTTTGTCCTCAAGAGCTGCTTATATAATATATCTGTACTGGGGTAAGACATACAGGGCCTTCAGCATTGAAACTGGCAACACAAGCGACAGACTAGTGTGAGGCTCGTTCCGCTTTCTGATTGGACAATTGTCTTGAGAGCCAAAATACCAAATTATACCATAAACAATATGGGCATCATGTCCATTGTTTTTGTAATTGGGAATAAAACAGCATTAGAAACATTATTAGTAAAAGCTTTATTTGGTAGGGATGCATCAATACCAATACTGGTATGGAATATCGGCACCGATACTGAAAAATTAGCTGGATCGGGTATCGGTTCCATGATAACAGTTCAGCCGTTATCCTGGTTGAGCCTTTGAATTGGATGTAATAAGACTATTTACTGGCTGATTTTGGCTTAGAACATCTCATAATGCTTTTATTCATACAAAGCTGTTCAGTAGTTATTTGTAGGATAAATAACAGTTACACAACACAAGTGGATCTGTGTTAACTGTGTTTTTAAGAAATAAGTGCCATTTTCCCTCCCTACACTGGTATTGGTTAATATCGGGTATTGGCAAATACCTAAAGTCAAAGTATCTATATCGGTATCGGGACTGAAAAAGCTGGGGACACAGACAGGTCAAGTTTATGAAATTCAAAATCAAAACCCTATATACAGTTCCTTTATTCCACAGCATCCATCGAGACACAGCCTAAACATCCGCGTAGCCTTCAGGCCAATGTCACGGCTCTCGATCGTCCAACGCCGTTTTTAAACCAACCTTTTTCATCACCGTAATTCCCCGTGGCCTTCCTCCTCCTCTACCTCTTCGGCCGGCCTATCACCTACCCCCTTCCCCCCATTGTCTCTCTAAATCTCCCCGTGTCCGGTAGCCGCCTTGACACTTGGCAGGACCGTGGCATAAATCACGCCTACACGCTAAGCCACAGGTCGCGTTCCCTGCCCGGCCCGCTGATGGATTTAGATGAGATCCTTGAAGCGACCACCGGCAGACCAGAGTCCCCTTAAACTCCTGACAGGTGAGGGCACATCTCCGGTTATGGTTAAAACATTTGACGTTTTATTTATTTCTTTCCCCGGGTCTGACAGCGGGAGGTGCGGAGGTGTTAAGTATAGCCGCTTGCGCCTTTCCGGTAAAGGAGTCCGTTGGCGATTCTTGGAAAAATAGGCGGTGTTTAAACCCGGATGGATTTATAGCCGCGACTGGCAGGTGAACCTTGGAATTTTGATGTGAAGATGGTGGCAGTGGATTTGCTTTATGTCTTTGAGCTATAGAATGAACAATGCGACATGGAAATAGAATTTAGCCAGAAGAGCTGTGTTGGGAAGTACCTAAAAAATACATGTGAAATACATATTAAGATGCTAGTAGTTCATATCATCAGATAATTTATGTAAGTTATTAGTGAGAGAACATTTGAAAACACCTAATAATAAATACCTAACAAATGGTATAGCAAACACAAAGTTGGTAAAGGTGCAGTACCTGGTTTTTAATACAGTAAAAAACAGGTAAACAGAACTAGTTTTAAATAAATTTAAATAATTTGCAGTGGTCCAAAGTTATTCCTCACTTACCTTAGGCATTCAGAGCCTCCTAATTATTCACAGCAATGAGTTTATAGGTGCTTTTCAAAACTTTCAGAGACCAGTGCGGAGTTTTGGCATCACGCTAATGCTAATAACTACTAGCATGCTAACTGTGCACTGTGCAACTGTTTATGGACAATAAAACACTTAATTAGAGGCAGACAGTACATCGCTGATTTATTTTGACCTCAAGAGCTGCTTATATAATATATCTGCACTTTGCTCAGATACATGGGAGTAAATCTAATGCAGGGCCTTTAACTGAATACGGCCAAGATGTATTTTCAACACTAGCAAGTTGAAGGAGTTATTAAACATAGTACATATTGACATAACTGTCAAATTTGTAATGTTTTGTGAAGCACTAAGCACTTCTCCTTACTCCAATGACTCTAATGGCTCTATAATATAGTGGTTTAACACCTCTACCTCATAGCCAGAAGGTTCTTGAATTGATTCCTGGAATATCTGTGTAGGTTCCCCTCCCAAGTGGGACTTTCCTGGTTAAATAAAACAAAAACAACTCAGTAGCTGCCAGTTTAATAGTATCCACAGAACACGAATAACTGCACAAATATGAACTATTCTTAGACCGTGTACCACTATTGACTGTTTGTTGACAAAATCATTAACTACAAAGACTGTTGTGGAACTGTGACTGAATATTTTAAGTTGTGCATAAATTTGTCTGCACAGTTCACACATCGCATGCATATTTAAGTAGCTGTTGTGCCATATTAATCTTAATATGAGTTTACAAATATGTTCCAAAATAATATTTCATATGTTTGTCTATGATAGCTTATAGCAAAATAGCTTATACACCTATGTCTATGGTGTTTGGTAGCTTGTTAAGTTCACAATGATATATCTCTTATTATTATATTTTTTATCCAGAGGGATGTCATCAGTCACTCCCTTTGTCTGGACCTCAGATAACCAGAGCTTCGCTCATTGATTCCACACAAATCCATGGTGTTTTTCAGCTGTGATTTCCCCTGTGATATTTTTTTCCTTTCTTTGTTCCTTGTAAGCAGCCATGTTTGTTTTGATATGGATGGACCATGTGTGTCCCTGATTGGCTAATACACCTGTCAATCATGCTCATCTGAACTTGGGAGATTCAACGGTGACCAGACTCACATCTTCGTTAAGTATTGGAGAAGTGTGTATTCTGGATCCAGGAAAGTGCTTAGGTTTTCCCCAGTGGATGCTTACTCATTGACAAGTTTAGCATATGTTCATAATTAAGGCTGTAGGGGAATAGGAAAAAATCTAGAGATATCATTTTGAAACATCTTTTGTAGTTTGCTTGAAATGTATTTTGTCATGTAATGTTTTCAGATATAAAATGAACATATTTGGGACATATCTGAAAAATGCGAAACTTCAATGCGAAACTTCAATTGCTTCATTTTTTTTGACATATTAGACCATAGACTGTATAAAGAAGTGGACTAAGTGAGTCTGATGTCACCCATAGCGTTTGGCTCCAGCCAAATGAAGCTCATCAAGGCAGTTATGGGGCAAATTTGGAGCCGAATTCCATATTTGGAATTCTGACTGAAAGTATCATAGCAGCCAAAGAGCCAATTTGGAGCCAGGCTGTTGAAGGTAAAGCCCCTTCCCACCCGCACTGCTGGTCTAGCAGTCAATCAAACCTGTTGCTAACGCTAGCGGGAGCAACCTTGGGAAAAGAAGGCACCAGATTTGTCTGTTATTAATGTTCATATCTTGATTTACGGACAAAATAGCAAAATAAAAACACCAGTATCATGTAGAGCGCGTTAAGCATTTTAAGACCAAAATGACAAGCCTGACAGCAGCAGTTATGAAGAGAGGGGTGACAGTTTTTCAATAGAAAGTGAATTGGAGCCAGAGTCGATGGACCCGGAAGTGCGCCCATGCTCACTTCCTATTTGGAATGCGGCGGCAAGTGAGTTGGCTACGTCCATTATATATACAGTTTATTTATTAGATACATTACAGAGGGGATTTTGGATATCGTATTCAATACTTAAGTAACTATGTCTTACTGAAAATTCAAATTTTGCCTCATTACAAACTTAAAACTTCCGGCTACAAATTAGATATCAACAAATCTTTCTGTACAGTCCGTCAGAAGTGTTTTGCCTTCAGTGTCTCACCTTAACTCGGTTTGGACAATTGGTCCACAGTCAGGTAAGCCCTTCTTTCTCTCCCACATTTGAACAAGTGGAGATGGGAGCGCTTGTTTTTTTTTTTTTTTCCTTCATGTTACCACCCGCGTGGCTCCGTCTGAGCACTCAAGCGCGCCCTGCACCACAACAAGCCAACAAGGACCAGGGAACGGAGGAAACACAAGCAGATGCCGTTAATGAAAAAAAGCAGTCAAGCAGGCTAAATGAATAGACACACAAACCAAGGCTACTTTTGATTGCGTTTCAGGAAAAAATAAAAAAAAAACTACGCGCCACGCTGGGCCCTTGTGTCTTTCTCCGCTCTCTCATTTGCATGGGTTGCACTTCACTGGAGCGTCTTTCCGGAATGCAGATTAGTGCCAAGACAAAGGAGACACTAGAGCTGTTTGCCAGGCCGGGCGAGTTGTCACCGTTACCCCAGTCTCCCCTTTTAGTTAGATATTTCGCGCCGGGTCCCAAGTTTATGTGGTTTTGTTTTTCCAACGTCTACGGTAACTTTGGTTCACAAATAATATCCGGGGTTTGTGTGAGAGGTGAAAGAAAAAAATACATTTTCTTTGTCAAGTTCTAGGAAGACTACTCAAAAGGTCCAGTGCATTTATAGGGACAGTTATAGGGATTGGATTTTGAGTGACAAATAAAAGTTCACAAAAAGTCAGTCATCCCATCTGCAATAAAACTGGTGAGCATATAGAACACCGTTATGTATACGTACTGTACGAACTTTAAGACCATAATTTGAATTACTGTTTTTTAAAGGCCCTGTACCTGATTTTTTTATGTATTTGAGAAAAATTTGTCTTGCCCAGTAAAATATATATTGTGAAAGCAGCTCTTGAGGTCAAAATAAGTCTGCTGTGTACTGTTTGTCCGAAGTTGAAGTTGTCCAAGGCTGTCCAAAGTTATTCCTTATTTACCTTATGAATTGCGATCATCCTAATTATTCGCCACAGTGAGTTTATAAGCGCTTTTCACATTTCTCAGAGACCAGAGTTACCATTAAATTTTAGATTAGTGTTTAAATAATACATAAATGCGGACTATAAACCACATAAATCACAAGAAAGTACAGCCTAATGTGTTAGTTTCTGTATTTTCTGCGTTTCAAACTATGCGACCGAGGTGCTTGGGACAATCTGAAAACAGCAGAGGGAAAAATCTGGCCAATCGGATCTTCACGTCAGTTCCTCAAGTTTAGTGTTGGGCGGTCAAGTCAACAGCCCATAGTGACCATGTTTTTGCAGCGCCGCTACTAGACCAATCCCCGCGCTCCAGAGTCACATGACAAAGACGGACTCCACAGGACACAGGGACAGCCTCACACTTACAGGTCAAAGATATGTGTGCACGAGAAGAGGTTTGATGAACTTTTACTGTAAGAGGCAGAAGCTAGCGGAGTTTAGCACCGCTGTTGTAGCATTGCTTGCAAGATTATCTGATTCCCTGCTTATTAAAAACGGCATGACAGTCTGCGCTGGCTTTAAGATGAACTAGGACATGAAACTTACGACAGTGGAGAAAAGGATTACGCGAACACAGACACGTTTGGACATCAACGTGAAGCTAACGCTGCAGGGACTTCATTCATAGCAACACCTCCAAAACTCCAGATGAACAATCCAGGGATTAATGAGCAAATACGTAAATAATAAGTTACCAAGCTATTTACAGGTAAATACAGCTGTGCGTTACGTTGTTGGAAAGTGTTATTTTTCTACAAAACATATGCTGCGTTCATATTATTCAAATGCGATGCTCCATTTAACGAGTGTTAATCCCAAAGAAAATAAACCGAAAACACGCACGTCTTACATTTAGTCTGGTTCTGTCAGTCCAAAACTATCTCATTCAGTCCAAAACAAAAGCATATACAAAAGTATGTCCCAAGCCTGTTGATAATAAGTTATTTCCTGTTCTGAAAATAAACTTAGGCACCATATATTGCGGAACCTGTGGCAAACACTGTAGACCTTCACACATTCCTTTCACTGTTGCCTCAGTGAGCGTTTCTTGTTACAGTAATATTGTTATTGTAGTAATATTTGTAATATAATAATAAATGCCTGCAAAACGTCTTTTATGATCATTATTTATCAGATTTTTTTAAATAATTGAAAACACGTGCCTCCCCTCCCCTCCAGTCTTTACATCAGCAGCTGATACTGGCTTTTGCCCATCCAGACACAGGGAGAACTTTACTGTACGAAACCGAAAATCCAAACTTTTAATCTAACTTGGCATTGTGGCATCGCTTTCCCTCCCGATTCTTTCACACACTTCCCAACGTCGACTACTGTATAGCGCCAGCCCCCAAACCCACTCGACAGAAGGCCTGCGTACACTTGCAGCTTAGGCATTGTCGCAGCGCGTGAGCGAAAACAACATGCACAGACTCTTTTGATTGCGTTTAATTATCTGACAGAACCGCGGCGTCCGCAGAGCCCAGGTGTAGATGCAGACGTACATAACAATGAGGTGGAAGAAAGCACAAAATTACCTCTCTGACTTGGCGTTCCATTTGGCAGGGCATATCGAGTTATCTTGCTACGGAAAGTCCCAACAAGTAATGAGACAAATGTCAAGGTGGATTGCAAAAGAAAGTTTAATTCTGTCAACAGGGCAAAAGTTATTGGAGTGAATACGTTTCGCCGCTCATCCGAGACGCTTCCTCAGTTCTGACAGAGTTTTCTAAGTCATTGCTGTGTATCTGTTGGACCGTCTAATGAGAAAGTTACACGGTACACCTTTAAAATATGACTTTTATTCAACGTGTCTGTTACACAATTTATGTCTAGTTTTCTTTGCATGTTCTTACGTTCATTCTTTGCTTGTTTCTACGGTCTCCAAACTTTTGCACACAACACAATCCCACGGCATGGTCAGACAGGTCAGAATCTTTCATTTTAACAAGCGCATTCGAACGCGCTTGTTTGTTTTGCCAGACTTCTTGCGACTTCCATTTAATGACACAAGCCATATATATTGTTCTCAACTAGCATAGCATGGTTCGAAATTGACGCCAAAAGACGGCGACGGTTCAAATGGGCAACCTCTGTTACTTATACGTCCCCCGTCAACCGATTCGCTCTGTCAATGTCAACTCGCGCGAACAAGCTAGCGCCGCTATACGAGGAGTGGGAGTGATAGCAAGCGATTCGCAAGTCCTGGAACAAGATATATAGCGTTGCCATTTGAGTGACAATGATTTCTCCCACTTGTTCCTATTTTAATGAGAAAAGCAACAGGCGAAGTTCAGCGGAGGAAGGCAACCCAGTAGGATCACTTGTCAAGGGTAGACTATTACCTACTGCGCTAGCCCTTCCACACCAAATGCGGAACGGTATTGTTGATTGTTTTGTTGGTAATAATTCTCGCTACTACGGTGATATAAAATGGAGTAATTGAGAAGTAGGAACAAAGACGGGAGAGGGAGAGGAGAGATTGGTGCGTTGATGGCGGTGGCTCGGTTGTTGCTCATATATCAGGTTGTTTACAAGCGACACCTAGCCTGCAGGGCTCCGGCGCGGCTCACCTCCAATTAAATCTGATGCAGCCCGGGCAAGAAGATATGCTTTTTTATGGGGAGGTAAAGTTTCATAGCACAAAGAATCTGTTGGCGTTAAGTAAGATGTGGATATGGGCCTTTTGGTGCTAATGGAGAAATGGTCCAAAACTCTACTGTAATTGTTTTTCTTGTCCCGTTACAGATATATTGTACAAGTAGCTCTTAAGGTCAAAATAAATCCACTGGGTAATGTCTGCAGCTAATTGTGAAGCGTTTTATGATCCGGGAATCAGGAAGTGCACTGTTAGCATGCATTGTGCTTGTGTCTGCTATAGAGTTATAATCTCAGACACCCGTGGATCATTATGTTATAATTTTCACGTTTTCAATCACAATGTTCATCTAAAACAACTTAATAAAAGAAATAAGTCCGCTGACTTTTGCGTTAGAGTGCGGCGAGCTGACGTCGCCGTAAACGTCGTCACAACAAAGAGCCGTGTAACTATCGGCTCCTCCTATGAATAGCTGCAGATCACAGATTTTTTTTTCATTTGTACCAAAATGACTTCACGATGCTGTTGAAGCCCACGTGTATCATCGATTAAGAAAATAAAACTGGAGAATAAAATAAGTACAGAAAAGTCTCGAAAATAAGCGATTCAAGATTGTTCAAACATGCACGAATCACTCCAAAAGCAACTTTGAGAGGGTAAATGAGAAGGGGAAACAGCTATAACGTGGTTAAAAGCTCTGAAAAGTAGATTTTGCATAATAGGTCTGCTTCAACATTACAGCGATGCCAAAACTCCGCTCTGGCCTCTGAAAGTTGTGAAAAACACTTAGAAACTCATTCCAGTGAACAATTAGATTTCTCAGATTGCGTAAGGTGAGTGAGTTTGAACCACTGCAAACTTTTAAAATAAACTAGTTCTGCTTTTCACGTTTTTAAGACAGACAAGGTACCGTGACTTTAAGCTGTTACTACAAATGTTACTGCTTCTACCATTATGATTATAATTAGTACTGTTGCTACATTTACTTCTTCTGAGTAGATTCTAATATATTCCCTCTGCATTTGATCTGTAATTGGCTGTAGTCCTCATAATTAAAAACTTGTCTACCTTGTTATTAACAATTTGAAAAGATTATACCTCAAAAAGTTCCATAAGGGAGGAGGCCCTGAGGGAGACCCAGGACACGCTGGAGGGACTACGTCTCCCTGCTGGCCTGGGAACGCCCTGGGGTCCCACCGGAGGAGCTGGAGTCCCTGCTGCCCCCGCTACCCATCCCCGGATAAGCAAAAGAAAATGGATGTAAAGTTCCAGAACTCAAAACTAATTGGAAAGATACAAAACATAACATTTCTTTGCGCCTCGGTCATGCAGTGTTAAACCACAATTGTCACTTAACTATATATAGGAGCATGATTTCCGTCCCAGCAGACAGCGCTATATGATCCGGAGCTGCCATCACTTCATCAGACGCCGCCCGGGAGGCTAATTTAGCTTATTCAAATTTGACGGCGGGCTGTCAAGAAGCACCAGACAATGTTAAAGTGGGTATTTCGAGCCCTTTCGCCCCAAAACAGGTTGAGACGGCATCAGGGCGAGGTAGGGCGCTGTGAAGAATTTGGTATTTGTTTTATTATTGTTGTATGAGTTCGTGCTCCACTGGCTCTTTTGTGTGCGTGTGAAGGTCTATAGCGCCGCACCTGTCAGAGAATGGAAGGTTCAGGGACTGTGATGCCACTGGTTTGGTTAAGACATAAGGGTGATTATCAGAGCTGGAAGAAGTACTCCATTTTGTTATTTAAAAAGAGTAAAAAGTAAGTAGTATTTCCGGCCAATTTTCAGATTTAATAAAGCTTCAAATGTATTAATTCTGGTGCTGAATTTTGTTCCACAGAAACAACTGAATCAATATTTTTTTCCTAGCTATTTTTTATTCATTTGTATATTTTTGTTTGCTCAATCTGCGAACATACAAAAATATACCCCTCGGACTTTTCAGTAGGTCTCAAACAACAACAAAAAATACTCTTCAATACTTTCTGTTGTGTGGAGAATGTAGTGGAGTACAAAGGACAGACACCTGCTCTCAAATGTAGCTAAATAAAAGTAAAAAGTATCCACTTTAAAATTTACTTAAGTACAGTATTTTACTACTTTTACTTTGCTGCGATCCACCACTGGCGATTACACTGAAGAATATGAGGCTGGTTTATGTGTAAAAAGTGCTGTTGGAAAAACAAAAGTAGCAATGAGTTACTAATGAGACTCTATTAGTAGGTAGCATGAAGTACATAAAAGTAAGGCTTAGAAAGTACGGTAGGTCTAGTAAAGTAAATCCGATGTTTTATTGTAGTGCGTCAGTACAGACATGTTACCTGCGTGACTTTACACGTTAGGTTTGAACTTTAGTTAAAAAGTCCCTGTAAAATTTTCTAAATGAGCGATAGTGAGCGACTGGTGGTGCAGATTGGCAGCCTTGCTTCCGTCAGTCTACCCCAGGGCAGCTGTGGCTACAATAATGGCTTACCATGAAGGAGTGTGAGGCCAAAGAACAATGGCAACATGGTTTTGAGAGGCTTGCATAGACCATAATATATAAGGCGTTATTAGGGATCTAAGAGACTCCAGAGGTGCCTCCAAACGTTTCCTTCCTTCAGTCTTTAGTATAGAAAAAATACTTTCAACTACACATTTCTTATGAATGACTTATTTTGAATGAGTACTTTATTTTAATTATTTAATCTGTAAACTGGCCTTGTCCATTGTAATTTATTACTGTAATTTGTATGCTGTATAAAATTAAATTCTGTTTGTTGAGAAATCCCCTGAGAGGACCACCCTGACCACCACACGATCCCTGTACTTCATCTTCTTTGGCATTCATTGAGAGAGGACTTCCAACGTTCTCCTCCATGCACATTCTGCTCCCATATGGAATGCAACATGATGGGAATGCTAATGTTGCCAGATGTTGTCTTGCTAATGCAGATATGCTATTAGCCCAGCCACGCATGTTGCTGTAAGGGTCCTTAAGGGCTTCGCTTGGCTTGGCTTAATGATATGGATTTTTTTTTCTCAATCTCCAGAGTAGTGTTGTTACGACACTAAAACTCGAGTTCGATACTAGTGAAAAAACTTGATACTCAATACCGATTCCAATATCACAGTGATAGTAGTACGTGGGCGTATATTAGTCTGTGTGGTCTTATACTTGTTCTGATACAGCTCAAGGTCATTCTAAAGCTGTTCAGGAAAGGTTTATTTCTGTCTTACGTGTGCATCATTCAGGAAAGGTTCATTTCTGTCTTACGTGTGCATCAAATTTCGATACTAGTTTTAATATCGATTAGCGTCTGATTTTCAATACTTTTGACAAAACTATCCTTAATGGTATGGATTTTTTTTCTTTCTCATTCTCCTCTTGTTGTTATTTTGTCTTGTCTCTTTGGTTGCCAGAGTGGTCGTGCTTTCATTTTTCCGGGCAGAATACATTAGCGTGACGAGCCAGCTGAGCCACGGTTGGTCGGTGGATCGGAGCGTCCATTGTTCCCATTGAGCGCGGGCTGGCGTTTTATCAAAAGAGGTGTTTGGGTTCACGGAAGGGTTAGGAGCAAATGGGAATTGACAATTTTGCTGGGATCATTAACTACTGTCAGAGATGGTTGTTTGTGTGAAGTTGGACCAGCCTAATGGGACTGCTGCTTCCAATCAAGTAATGACACAGCACTCTACAAAAAGAAATCTAGGTAAAATTCAAACTATTAATCTTATTTTGAGTTCATTTCAGACTACTTAATTTTATGTATTTATTTAAAGCAATAGTGCGCAACTTTTATGAAAAAAAAACAAAAAGCATGTTTCTCCATTATGGATGTTTTTTTACTGCACTGAAGAACATAGTTTTATGTATTTATTTAAAGCAATAGTGCACAACTTTTATAAAAAAAATAAACAAAAAGCATGTGGATGTTATGTTATGGATGTTTTTTTTACTGCACTGAAGAACATACAAAAACATATATACTTACTCTGATCTCCACAAACCTGACTCTTATTTGATCTGGAGGACTTGTTTCCATGGTAATGATGTTCGTTTGGCTATAATATTCCACAGTATGGCATAAACTGTATCTATCTCCAATGAGAATGTTCCAAAGTCCAAAAAGTTACATATTATTGCTTAAAAACTCAACAAAAATAATAGAAAGAAATATAGAAAGAAAATATGGGATTTAGTACAAATAATAATTTTGAATCTTGTATTTATTTATTCACTTTTTGCACATTTTGCCACAGTGGGGCGCCAGTGGCAAAAACCTGTTGTTGTGTCCTGAGGCAAGGCACTCCACCCACATTGCTTAGTATGAAAGAGCTGCGTGCGTGAGTGTTGGTCGTGGTCGGATGGGCCGATGGCGCAGATTGGCAGCCTCACCTCTGTCAGTCTGCCCCAGGGCGGCTGTGGCTACAATAATAGCTTACCACCACCAATTATGGAGCGAATGTATAAATGCAATGTAAAGCGCTTTGCATGTCATGAAAGGCGCTCTATAAATCCAGTGCTTAATTTTAAGTCAAAACCTATAAACATACCATTACTGTTATGCAAACATCATAGAGCCAAACGCTAATGTTCAAATTACTAAAAGTTATTCTTCAGATCTTATTATTGCAAGTATAAATAGCCTCAATAACTAGTACATATCCGTTGTTGCTTTATTTGAATGTGTTTCTTATGTTTGCTGCTTGTTGTAGTCGTCCATATTCCTCTGCATCTCATCAGTTTGCTGCACTCTTGGCCTGGTGACACATACAGCTCATTAACCCAGTGATAAATATGGAAATCTGCTGCAGCCTGAATACAAACCGTTCTGTACATCTCTGAATCCCATCACTTTGGTCTGTTTTCCAACTATTACTCTGGTTGCTCTTGGATTAACTTGATTTTTGTTCCATGAGCAAAATTTGTCTCACCCCAGTACAGCTCTTGAGGTCAAAATATGTCCGCTATAATCAAGAAGTGCCCCTTAGCATGCTAGTTGTAGTTAGCTTTACTGTCAGAGCAAAACGTTGCTCTGTCTCGGAAAGTTGTGGAAAGTGCTTATAAACTCATCATGGTGAATACTCAGGATGGTCGGAATGCATATGGAAAGTGAGGAATAACTTTGGACCACTGCAAAACTGTTTAAAATGAACTACTTAGGTTTTTATTTTTGTTTTTTGTTTTTAAAGTTTTAAAAGTAAAAAACAGGTTCAGTGCATTTAAAGAATAGATAAGGAAAAATGACAGCCATATGAGCACATATGGTGAACTGGAATATCCACCAAATCAAATCAAATTCTTCAGAGCAAAGAAATATCCAAATTTTGCAGGAAAAAAGGAAACAGTCAGCCACAGAGAAGACTGTTTTGGATTAATTTAGACTAACAATAAACTCGATAGACTCCATTCAAATTGTTTGTCTCATGCTCCTCATTCCTCTTTTTTTAATCTAGAAGCTCCTGGTCAAATCTAGGTTCAATTTACCCGACCATAATCAGCAGCCCTCACTTACCTTCAGTGGTGGATGAAGTACTCAATTTTGTAAAAGTACATATACAGAGGTAAAAAATGATTCAAGTAAAACTAGAAGTATCACATGGAAAAATCTATGTAAGTAAAAGTATTTAAGTAACCGTTTAAAAATGTACTTTAAGAGTAGTAAGTAAATGTATGTTGTGTAAGTGTTGTTAACTTGTTAAAGCGTTAAGTGTAGAGAGATTGATTAAAAAATGATACATATTTTGGTCAACAGTAGCAATATGAATCAATATCTTAGCTTTTCTCATGAATTTTGTGTATTTATTTTTGTTTGCTCAAAGCCGAAGCTTGAACTCGAAAACCTTAGTCAGGATGTTACCACGAACATGGTAAAAATAACCCCTCAAATCATACGAAAAGTACTTTTTACTTTTCAGTCCAGTTCAAAAATGTAGTGGAGTATAACGTACAGATAACTGCTCTCAAATGTAATGAAGTAAAAGTAAAAAGAATCCACTGTAAAATGTACTGAAGTTAAATACAGATACGTAAAAATTCTAGTACAGTACTTTACTATTTGTACTTCGTTACCTTCCACCACTGCTTACCTTATCCATTCCGGGCATCCTAATATATATTATATTTATATGGCCTGGGAACACCTTGGGGTCCCACCGGAGGAGCTAGAGGACGTATCCGGTGTGAGGGAAGTCTGGGAGTCCCTGCTTAGACTTCTGCCCCCGCGACCCGGCCCTGGATAAGCGAAAGAAAATGGATGGATAGATGGAAATACAATAATTAGATGCAAACGGCACTCAGAAGCCATATTTTGACCTCAAGAGCTGTTATACAATATAGTACAAAATATCCGTACTGCGGCAAGACAAAGTTTCCTTTAGATTTATGGGGAAAAAAATCAGGTACAGGGCCTTGTAAGTTTTGTTGTGCTATTTTAAGATAATGAAACAACACGACATGACAACATATTTTACATGTATACACACATATGCATATTTTTTCGATATCCTACCATTGCAACGATACTAAATGATACTATATTAAAACACCGGTATAAAGCATAACAGATCCCCTTTAATCTTACCAATACTTTGCATATCTAATTTACCCTCTACTACTACTACCACACTTCCCTGGCAAATCCAGAATATCTCTCTGTATTTTTTTAATACAGATGATATCAGCCTGGTCCCCACGTTCTCCACTGCGTCTCAAGCCCGGTCAAACGTGATGGTGCAATCAGATCCAACGATCCGAACGAAGGAGCTCATTGGCCACCTACGATTTACAAATAAAATCTAATTTATCTCACCTCAGATTAACAGAGGTTAGTTCTTTGCTCATTGATTCTGCAGAAATCTACGATGTTTTTCAGCACGTCCCCGTTTGGCTAATCCACCTGTCAGTCACGCCCGTTTGAAACAGTGACCAGACTCACATCTTCATAACGTACTGAAGAAGTGTGTAGTCTGGATCCCAGGCAACTACCTCGCTACTTCATAAACAACCAGGAGCCCATATCCACCAAAGCACTAACAGGTAGATCCATTCTCTCCATTCATATCCTGTCCGGGCCCATCTCATAACGCATGTACTCTCATGTTTACCCTGCATACAGCTATCAGCCCCATCACCGTTGTGCTCTCTCCAAGTACTCATTTGTTAGCCCCGGCGTGTTGCTATGACGACCACATAAAAGTTCTCGCGCATTACCATTGATGAGAAGCCCTTTACTTCCCGGTACGTACGCCTAACAGAGCAGGTGACATTTCAACTCCTTCCCCGTAATCAAAACACGCCAACAGTGTTTTTATTTGTTCGTTTTATAAATAAAGTTATGGATATTTGTATTATTCATATATACATAGATGCCTTTGTTGGTGGAGGTTTTTAATGGTTGTTTGCGACGCTGCGCTAGTTTGTCTGTTGCGGAGAAAAACATACGCCGCTAGCTAGTTCGCCCATTAAGTAAAAGAAACATACATAAGTGGATCCGTACGTGGCGGACAGCGTTACATGAAGGCGTAATTGCTAGCGTCAACAACACGGTTAGCTAGATGTGCGGTTATAGAAGTTGTTTTGAAGCGACACGGAGTAAACAAACACCAAACAACAACCACTACAAATTCTATTGAACTAAACATCGTTCCCATTGCAAAGTAAGATAGTGATAGTGATCTGATTTTTGATAAATTTCCTATAAGTACCATTTTTCTTTTTTTTCCTTTTTTTTTTTTTTTGAGTATCCACGCAAAATTGTACACATATATTGTAAAAGCAGCTCTAACGGGCCAAAATAAGATTGCTGTGTGCCGTCTGCATCTAATTATGAGGCGTTTTATCGTCTGAGAATCAGGAAGTGCACTGTTAGCATGCTAGTTGTTGTAAACTGAAATTTGTGAAAGGTCTTATAAACTCATCATGGTGAGTAATCGGGGTGCTGGGAATGAGTTAGGAAAGGGAGGAATACGTTTCGACCACTGTGAGACGTTTAAAACGAACTAGTTCTGTTTTTCGTGTTTTTAAGACGGTAAAAATCAGGTGCATTCAACATTTAAACATCTGACAAAAAGCGGGCCTTCGTAAATTGCCATGATTGTTTTGAAAGGAAGTGACCATGTGTTTCGCTGATTGGCAAATCTGTCTGACAATGATTCCATCGGAACTCTTACAGAGAAGACCAAATTACAGACTATAAAATAAAGGAAATGCAGGTATTTTTGGCTGGCCTCACTAGATTTGTTTTGCCCATTCTCTGAAGGATTAGGAAATGAATATGTGAATACTTGAATGAGAAGAAGTCTAGAGAACTAGTTAATTGGTCACTGTTACCTGAAGTGGGCGAAGATTTGAGAGAGAGGGAGGTAAATAGATAAATAGACAGATGGATAGATAGATAGAGGGATAGATAGAGAGCGGGGGCATTTTCAGACCTCAGATACTCCATCGACTGTGTAAAGAAGTGGACTAAGGGAGTGTGACGTCACCCATAGCGTTCGGCTCCAGTCAAATGAAGCTCATCGAGGCTAGCGGTTATAGGGGCGAATTTGGAGCCGAGTTCCGTATTTGGATTCCGAACGCGTTATAGGGGCGAATTTGGAGCCGAGTTCCGTATTTGGAATTCCGACCGCGAGTATCATAGCAACCAAAGAGCCAACCCAGAGCGAGGCGAGGCTGCACCGCTGGTTTAGCAGGGAGCAGGAGCGACCTCGGGGAGAGAAGGCACCTGATTTGTCTGTTGTTAATCTTCATATCTTGATTTACGGACACAATAGTGAAATAAAAACACCAGGATCATGTAGAGCAGGTTAATACGAACATTTTAAGACCTAATGTAAAGTGAATTGGAGCCAGAGTCAATGGACCTGGAAGCTCGTCCATGCTCACTTCCTGTTCGGAACGCAGCAGCTAGCAGGTTAGCTATGTCTATTTATATATACAGTCTATGAGATACTCAGCTCCACAGAATATCGTACTGAATGTAATTGATGTTTTTTGAAGAAAGAACAGCAGCACATTTTGTTAAAGGCCCTGTATCCGATTTTTCCCCATGTATTTGAGCAAAACATCAGTACAGATGTACTGTATAAGCAGCTCTTGAGGTCAAAATGAGTCCACTGCGTGCTGTCTTTATCTAACTAATTCTAAAACACTTTATTGTCTGATAATAAGGAAGTGTGCGTTAGCATGCTAGTTGTTGTTAGCTTTACTGTCCCTGCAAAACTCCGCACTGGTCTGGCGTGTTGTAAAAAGTGCTTATAAACTCATTGTTGTGAATAATTAGGATGTTCAGAATGCATGTTATTGAGAATAAGTCACTCAATGTCCATTTATTGTTTTTCTGCTGTCTTGAGTTTGCCAATATTCACCAATTTCCTGCAGAAAAACAAATTATACTAAGGACAAATTGTACAAATCATTTCAGACCTGGACACTGGGTAGAAAATAAATATCATTTGTCTTGCTTTGTGCACAATAATTTTACACCATTCCCCGCTACACAATTTCTTCTTTCTTCTGTTGAGCCTAAACGAACATATTTTGCGTGTTTGCCTGCCTCCTGGTTAATATTAGAACTTGTGCTGCTTGACCAACTGCGTTCAAATGGAATATTCTGTACCGGACAGTGAATGGGCCCTCTCACCGCGCGTTGGTTTTTACCCAGCATGCAATTGTGCCTCCAAGCTTTGTTCAATACCAATCAGGCATGTTGTTAGCGGCAGCCACAACAATTCTAAATCAGTATGCCGTAACAGGGGCTAGCAGTGCCCGAAGAGTAACTGGACAGAGGAGGTGGAAATTAATGAGGGCAATGCATGGTGAGTTAGCATAAGTAGTGTTGTTTTATAGCAGGGTCAAGGATAGAATAGTAATGTGTTTGAGGCTGTTACTGGCTTAGGAATTGCAGAATTAAACCAGGGCTAGAGCAGAGTTAAACACTACAAGAACAGGAGCAAGCAAAGAGTACGTCAGGACTAAACGCACACTATGCAATAATACAATGGATGCTAGAAATTAATAATATAATTAGCGATACATTTGATTGATACATAAATTGAAACAATATTGAAACTCTTCAACTTCTACCCCTGCTTAAACGTTTACCCCTGCTTAAACTTTTACCCCTGCTTAAACTTTTAACCCTGCTTAAACTTTTACCCCTGCTTAAACTTTTACCCCTGCTTAAATTTTTACCCCTTCTTAAACTTTTAATCCTGCTTAAACGTTTACCCCTGCTTAAACGTTTACCCCTACTTAAATGTTTACCCCTGCGTAAACTTTTACCCCTGCTTAAATTTTTAACCCTGCTTAAATTTTTAACCCTGCTTAAACTTTTAACCCTGCTTAAATCTTTACCCCTGCTGAAATTGATCTAGGAAGTCAATATAAGTTGCAGATAAACTCATATAATATTGTATTAAAAAACAAACAAACAAGAAAAGTTTCTTGTCTGTACCCAATTTTTTTTCATGTATTTGAGCAAAATGTGTCTTGCCCTAGTACAGATATATTGTATCAGCATCTCTTGAGGTCAAAATAAGTCTGCTGCGTGTCGTCTGCATCTAATTATTGTCTGAGTATCAGGAAGCGCAGTTAGCATGCTAGTTGTTGCTCAGAATGCATAAGCGAGGAATAACTTCGGACCGCTGCAGACCGTTTGGAATGAACTGGTTCTGTTTTTCACGTTTTTCAAGACCGTTTTTAACACATCCTTTTGACACATCCCATTTCAATAATCGGACAACTCCAGAAATCTGACCCTGACTAGATATTCGGTGAGGATGTGAACGTAGCAGCTTCGAACATTTTTTACAAGACTATTTGAAATCCACATATTTCCAAATGGTGCTCCATCATTTCAGTCCCTCTCAAACAGTGGATTTGTAGCTCCCTAATGCGCTGCGGACCTATACTGAGGTTTGAAATCGCATTAGTATGGATCATGTCTGCGTCTGCACTTTGATTCTCCACTTCACAAGTCTGAGTGAAACTTTTACCACCTTTTACTAAAGCAAGTCTGCAGCTATTTTGGCAGTTAGTCTGTAGAATGACAAAATGTTCATATTGGAATTTGGAGTGTGCTGATATAACATGGTATGGATTCACTGACGGTCAAGTTCGGACACACCTTCTCATTCACTGCTTTTTCTTGACGTTTACTACTTTGTACGTCGTAAATACATAACGAAGACATCAAATATATGGGGCAAGATGTATAGAATTATGTAGCAAAGAAAAGTTATAACCCTAAATATGTTTTATATACAGTATTTCCTCAAAGTAGCCACATTTTGGTTTGTTGACTGCCTTGCAAACCCTTGACCTTCTCTCAGTGAGCTTGTTTATGCTTATGTTTATTTATTACATATGGGACAGTGCACATTAATCAACACGTGTTAGTGCAGCATGTAAATGTGTCAGAGTTAGCCGTGCAGGATCATTTTAATCCGCTTCATGATGTAGTCACCTGAAAAGGTTTTCACTTCACAGGTGAGCCTCGTTCATTAGGGGAATGTGAAGAGTATGCGAAGTAGTGATCAAAGCGAAAGGGTGGTGATTTTTTGAAGAATCTAAAATAGTTATTTCACGCTTTTTGTTTATTACATCCCATATGTGTTAAGCCATGAAAATTTAAATGAAAACCATGTCCAAACTTTTGACTGGTAGTGTGTATTGTGATGCTAAATGCGGTGGTACAGTATTGATATTGTGAGAGGCTGTATCGATATATCTCCGTGAGTGTTTTTTTTTTTTTTTGTATATTTCACAAAACTATTTTGAGACAGCGCTGCAGTACATTAAATAATAACTGAAGGCAAAAAGTTAGAGGCAGGAGCGCTACTTGGATGTTTAGCGATTGTGCAAAATTGGGACCAGTCTCAAATACAAAGTCGAAAAAAACGGAGGCACTCAAAAAGTACAAATAATTAAAAGTTAAAATCAAGCCGCATGGAGCTAACGTACGTGACCATCCACACAGACAGTGGCTCCCTCTTTTCTGCACCACTCGAGGAAAACGAAAACTAAAACACAACTCTGCCTACGCCAGTCCAGCTTTCCCACAATCACGCCCGTGTGACTTTGACTTTATCTGCCATGTGGTAATAAAGCCTTTTAATTAATTTGTTCTTTTTGAGTGCCTCAGTTTTTTCAACTTTGTAATAACTGAAGGCTTCTACATAGAGAATATTTACGAAGAAAGTCATCAGGTATTTTTTCATATTCCGATTTAAAGCCCCGCCGTGTAATTTTCTTTTGCGAACACATACAGTAAAATAAAACCTTTTTTTTAATAATCTTGGATGTTTTTATTGCACTGAAAAGCGTGTAAAAACATGCTTCCTTAGTTATCTGTGTAATCCCTCAGTCGTCCAGGTCTGATCCATAGTAAAATAAAAATTCAAATCTGTCAACTGGACAAAACGTTGTAGGAGTGAAGACGTTTCGCTGCTCATCCAAGCCGCTTCTTCAGTTCTGGTCAGATACTGGTGGACACTGCCTTATATCTATCTGAAGGGAGGAGCTAACTACACAGAAACTCAAAACACCTATTGTTTACAGCTTCTGTTTGTAGGAAAGGTCTATTGTGCTGCCCTAAGTGTGTATCTCCACAAACCTGACTCTTATTTGGCCTAGGGGAGGGCATCCTCCTGCTCGTTTCCGTGGAAATGTTCCTTTGGCTATAACCTTTAAAAGAATAGCATAAAACGTATCTATCTCCACAGAAAATGGCCCATGGTATGTATGGCTTTAACTTTCTATTTCCATGGAAACATGCAGGTGACGTGCCACATCCAGAAAATGACATGGTATCTCTTTAATAATGGAGCTGTCTTTCTTTCGGCTTGTGTTTTAGAGTCTGTATAGTCCAGCTAAGAATTACAATTCAAAACACAATTATTTTAATGGCTGACTAATCACAGCTCTTATAATACCCAACATATTTTTTCCAATCTTTCCTGTCATCTCGCCATCCCAGCTGCGCGTGTATTTCCACAATCTCTGTTCGACTGTTCCGAGACTCGCCACTCCTAACCTGATTAGCGCCGACCCTCAGCGGCGCCCCCCGCGGTGCTGTAGCCGAACACCCACGCTTTCCCCGTCCCTCCCCCGCCTCTCCCCTGACCCTTCCTCCAATCAGCCGGTGACCCCCCGCACCCCGCCAACCCGGCCGGCGTTTGTCAGGACACAACCGAATCAAAACAACCCCCTCCTCGTTCTCTTTGTCTCCGCCAGTTAATTACCGACGAGCTCTTGATGTAATTGTTTGTATGCTGCCCACACGGTTCAATTTGAGCAGGCAGGCTGGGAGACCTCCAGTGTAATATGTTCATTGTTCATCAGGTGGGACAGTTCCAGGCTAGATTGGAGAGACGTTTCATCCTTGGCTGGCCACATGAGCGATGTCGGAAGGGGAGATAATTTTGTGTATGTGCGTGTGTTCCGGAGTAAACACAATGGTAGGAGCGAATATGAATTGGATCAGGAGAGGGGAGATAAATGAGGGAAATGGTATGATTGGAACTGATTGGGTTTTGCTGGTTAGACGCTGGCAGTTTTAATATTTTGTAGGTACCTTATGCCATATGGGTTTAAATATTTTTTTTAGGTTTTTATTTTTCTTGTCCTGGCAACATTTTGTATTTAGTTTTTTTTATTATTATTTGTAATATTTGCACAAAAGGTAATAAGTGTGAGGGGGCGTTATGCTAAATCGCCTTTTTGAGCTTTCTACCGTGTTATAATGTTGTTCCCTCATCAAAAACATGCCAAAAGTGGCTTTATATGTCACCCAGGCATGTTGGCACCCACTTGGCCATTTTTCCACTACAACTTGGCAAACCTGATGCGATGTGCAGTAGTTTCATTAGCGGGATGCACGCTGATTGTGTTGTGATAGCGCTCTGAAGGGGGAGGGGGGGTCTCAGAACGTCAAAAACCAAACTTATTAAATGTTAATATGTTTTCAGTGAATATAGCATTTTCAAAACAATTAAAGGTAACATGGCAGGTCTCCAGACGAACGTTTCCAGGTGCACTATAGCTGACTGAAGTCTTTTAGGAGCACAACCAGAAAATTTAGGGGCAATATTATATAAATGGATTTTTTTTCCCCCTAGTTAATATTATCGAGCTAATTTATATGCTTTATTAATGTTTAATTATAATGTAACCAGCTAATCGATGTTAATGCAGACAGATTTATTTATGAGCTGGAAGCAAGAAGCAGGTCATCTGTAAAACAGATCTGGCTTCAAAATAAATTATCCATCCATCCATCCATTTTCTTCCGCTTATCCAGGGCTGGTTCGCAGGGCCGGAAGTCTAAGCAGGGACTCCCAGACTTCTCTCACCCCAGACACGTCCTCCAGCTCCTTCAGTGGGATCCCAAGGCGTTCCCAGGCCAGCTAAGAAACATAGTCTCTCCAGTGTGTCCTCCAGAGCTGTTCCTCCCTAGAGAGGAACACCTCCCTAGAGAGGAACCTCCCTAGAGAGGAACACCTCTCTAGGGAGCCGTCCAGGAGGCATCCTGAACAGATGCCCAAGCCACCTCAGCTGGCTCCTCTCGACGTGGAGGAGCAGGGGCTCTACGACGAGCTCCTCCCGTGTGACTGAGGTCCTCAGCCTCATCTCAAAGAGAGCGCCCAGCCACCCTGTGGAGGAAACTCATTTCGGCCGCTTGTATCCGCGATCTTGTCCTTTCGGTCATTACCCAAAGCTCATAGCTGAAGGTAGGAAGTAGGCTGACTGGTAATTCGAGAACTTTGCCCTTCGACTCAGCTCCTTCTTTATCACAACAGTCCGATACAGCAACCACATCACTGGAGACGCTGCGCGGATCCGCCTGTAAATCTTACGCTCCATCCTTCCCTCACTCGTGAACAAGACCCCGAGATACTTGAACTCCTCCACTTGAGGCAAGGACTCACCACCCCCCCGGAGAGGGCAAGCCACCTTTTTCTGGTCGAGAACCATGGCCTCGGATTTGGAGGAGCTGATTCTCATCCCAACCACTACTCTGCTGCAAACCGCCCTAGTGCCTGCTCCAGGTCCTGGCTCGATGAAGCCATCAGGACAACATCATCTGCAAACAGCAGAGATGAAATCCTGTGGTCCAAACCAGACCCCCTCTGGCCCCTGGCTGCACCTAGAAATTATGTCCATAAAATCAATGAACAGAACTGGTGACAGAGGGCAGCCCTGGCGGAGTCCAACATGCACCGGGAACAGGTCTGACTTACTGCCAGCAATGTGAACACAGCTTCTGCTCCGGTCATACAGGCACCGGACAGCCCTTAGCAAATGGTCCTGGACCCCGTACTCATGGAGCACCCCCCAAAGGACACCACGAGGGACACGGTCCAATGCCTTCTCCAGATCCTCAAAATACATGTGGACTGCCTGGGCAAACTCCCATGAGCCCTCGAGGACCCGATGGAGAGTATAGAGCTGGTCCAGTGTTCCGCGACCGGGACAAAAACCATTCTGCTCCTCCTTCAGGAAAATAAATGATATATTGCATAAATGTAAGTTTACTATAGACTTGAATAAAAATTGTCTAAATTTCTCTCAGTGCCCCCTCTCATTATTCACGTGTAGTTTCACATATAGTCTGAGTAATAGTGTATTATCTACTCTTCTTTCATACGAGGATCATCTTAAAGCACAGAGACTGCAGGTTATAGTAAACAGCAGTACAGCTGTCAACCATTGACTGTATATATGCAGTTGTGCCTGACAATGTGGAGTGAGTTTATAAAGGTTATAGTGCGCGTTCATTTTACTGAAGCTCCTCTTTGAGCACATTATAAAACTTCAGTGATTGAAAAAGTGACGGAGGAAGCGAGCGGAACAGCTCTGTGTCGTGGTGTCTGTGTGAGCGTCTTTTTATTAGAACAAAAATGTGGATGAATTTAAGCCTCAGATGAGTCCTGGACAGATACTAGAAATGTCCCGGGTCACATTCGGTCGCCACTTACCACTGCTGTAGGCACACAGACCCAGCCTGAGCGGCCTGAGCTCCCCCTCCGCTCAGCTGTGTCTGCGCTGCTGTGGCAGCAGAGGGGAGGCGGAGCCAAGACGGGGAGAGGGGAGAGAGAGCCGTACGAATGGGTGTGACTTGTCTTATTACTCAAATTAATACATTTAATGCAAATAGTAAGCAGTTCTAAAAATTAACTTTTGTGAATTTGTACACACCCACATAAATATATCTAAAAATCTGGTTGCACATGTGCGAGTGCTTGAGAAAAATACTCGTACAGACACCAAAAACAGAGGTAAAATCTGAGTATTTGGTCACAGTCTGGAGCCCTGCATGGTGATCTAAATATATTATGTGTTAGCAATTAATACCCCATAGACCCCCTCGGGTTATAGAAAGACTTTTGCACTTTTAGACCCTGGCTGGTAGAGACGATTAAGTCATCCATTCTTATTATTTCTTTTTTTTTTTTTACACTTGTATGTGCAAATATTCATCCAGGAGAGACAAACAAGTACGATATGATTAACAGTTAAAGAACGCCTGGACTTTGGTGCTTAGACCCTGGCAGGTAGAGGGAGGTTCAGTCTGCTTTTTATATGCAGTTAAATCATTTGATATTTTCCGTTTCACAATGGTAGCTTCAAATTTTAATTGAAACAAGAGAAGCTAAGAAAGACACAAGCCGTCGTTTAGACCCTGGCAGGAGAGGAGAGACCAATCTGTTTCTGCAATACGGCTTTCCTTTTTGGTTTAATTTCTAACCAAAATGAATTTAATCATATTGCACAGTTTCATAGATATTCTACCACAAAAGAATATGATTACTGGGTCCGTGTATGGGAGGGGAAAGACTGCAAAAATAAATTTAATCAAAATTGTATCATTCATTCAAGAACTTGCATCTTGTCCCCACTGTCCTTCTGTTCTTTTTGTTTATTTTTCATTAGTTGGCAAAAGTATCTGTACATTTGGTAGTAATCCTAGTACATTACTTTCATTTGTCTTTGGTTGTGAATGTGTGTATTAATACAAAAAGCTTGAGAAGTGATTGAGTGAGAGGAAAATACATTTTTTTGTGTGTTTCAATATTTCATCATTGTTATTTTTTACTTTGTTGAAATTGCTACCAGTTTACTCATATTGTTGGGTCCACTTAAAAATACAACTGAAACAAATATTCAGAAGATGCCCATACAAACTTAAAGCTGAGAAATATATAGGGAAACATATATATTTTAATGTGAGGCTCTTGAGTACCTTTGGCATTTCATGATTTATAACTTCAAATTATGCCTAATAAAAAAAATAAATAAATATTGACCTTATTTATCTACTGGCAGAGAGATTTACCATAGACAAAACAATTAAACTACTTAATAAGGAACATGTCTGGATATGTTAATGTAAGCACACAGCAGCAATGAACGCGATTCGATGGACGAAATGCTTAAAACGAGTCTTTACCTGTGACATCACAATCCTGGGAAATTTAAAACCGAGTGTTTGGTGACTGCTCAGAGGATTAATGAAAGCAGCGTGAATGACGCGAAATACAACTCCAGGTATGTTTTTAGTGACGGGACAATATTCTAACATGGGTAAAAGCTCAGAAAATTCAATTTGCATAATATGTAAACATTCAGTTCAATTTATAAAGCACATTTAAAATCCAACTTAAACTGCCCAAAGTGCATCACATAAACAACAATAAACAAAAACAGATATACATAAAACACGACACAAAGGCAAAGAACAATAAAACAATAAAACATCAAGATATCCTGCCTGGCTAGAACCAAACGCCGGAGAGAAGAGGTGGGCAATACGTTTTCTTTAACCGATCCATTACAAAGAATGGTATATAAAAGATGCTAATGCACAGTATGTCGCTGATCGTCTCGCTAATGCCGCCATCTTTCTGTCTGCATAATCTAATCCTCTAGCCACACAAACACAAAGTAAAAGAAATGACTAAATATAAAAATAATGCCGTGTGTCTTGAGCAAGAAAGCCATCAGCCCATTATAGGCCATATTGCAGAAGACACGGCGCTCCAACTCATCAACCAATAAGAAGTTGGTACATTAGCGAAGCCATTCAGATGCAGTCCATTAGAGAACAGTGGGAGCCTTCCATTCCAATATCAATACATGTAATGGGCAGAGGCAGCTGGCCCCGCCCCTCCTGCGGGCTGCTGTGTCTGTATATTGGAGGCATGTTTAGCTATGTGGAGAGTGGTGTGGGGATTGGTTCTATTGTGGAACATCATTTCGAATGGAAGTCATGCAAAAAGGACTCAGAGCCCTGTTAAAGACACTGTATATAGTTTGTAGGGCTGGAATTCTTGGTCAACGTGTCCTGCCGATCGACTAAAAGGAGGCGTGGCAAAAGCGTTCAAACTATTCAATATCTCTATGACCTTATCATGTAACTGCACTCAAAAATACTCCAACTGCATGTGAGTTTATGCAGCTATTTTTACAGAAAAGTACTAGGAAAAACTGTATTTGTATTCACTCCCAAATTGTCAGATAATCCACTCCCTATTTTCTCCTGTCTGCTGTTGTGCATATGGTAAATGGTCACATTTTTATACAGCGCTTTTCCACCTTCAAGGCACTCAGAGCGCTTTAAATCAAGGAACCGCTCACCCATTCACACACACACAATAATAAAAACACATAAATAAAATGCATTGTGTACATTTTGTTGTTTACTCTTTTTTTTTGGCCGTGAAGCATTTGCATTGTGGACCATCAAATTATAAAGATGAATCCCCCACACACACATATTTGAGCAAAATGTGTCTTGTCCCAGTACAGATATACTGCATAAGCAGCTCTTGAGGCCTTAAGTCTGCTGTGTGCTGCTCGCATCTAATTACAAAGCATGCACAGTTAGCATGCTAGTTGTTGTTAGCATTACGGTGACAGCAAAACTCCATTCTGGTCTCTGAGAAAAGCACCTATAAACTCATTGTGGTGAATAATTAGGATATTCTGTAAGTGAGGAATAACTCGGGACCACTGCAAACTGTTTAAAATGAACTAGTTCTGTTTTGCGCATTTTTAAGACAGTAAAAATGAGGCACTGCTAACTGCTAGCAATGCTTTACAGCAAACATGTGATATAGAATGAATTTAGCAAATAGGCCTGCATTTAGTTGGTTCTCAACTTTCAAATGAGATTAAGAATATTAATAAGATTAAGTTAATACCTTGTGTTTGTCTGCTCAATACGTTTCCTGAGCTGTATCCATGGGTTTCAGAATGATGAAACTGTTGCCATAGCAATTAACAATTTCAAACTCAATATTTTATCTTTTGAATGGTGAAATGTCCTCAAAATGGCACCAGTAACAGGAAGCTGACGCACATAGGTTCTGAATACAAATGTCAATGTGGATTTTTTTTTTTTTGTATTAATTTATTCATTTTTTTGTTTTGTTTTGTTTATTTTTTTCTTATTTATTTTTTACATATTTTAATACATTTGTCTAAAATTCTGTCGCAATTTTTTAAAGGTTTGACAATTCCAGTTGATTATTTTTCACATAATTCAATCAGACACGGCACTGAGTACATCCTGAATGCACTTGCTGTACTCTTTGGTGCGCTGAGGTCGGTAAGATTATTAGATTGTTCAAAGTTATGGAAAGTCGCCGAGAAATTTGATTCCCTCATAAAAAAGTTGGAAGGAAGTTTCTGCATTAATTCCAATCTCCATAAAGGAAAACTAACAAATGAGCGCACGGTTTCTGTTTATAATTGTTTTCATATTAGATTGTATATTTACAAAGATGATTACATTGCATATGCGCATATAGAGCTTTCTTATTGAGAATTTTGTATAAGAGGCCATTCTTATTCTATGCAGTATCAAATTACACTGCGTCTGATATTGAACTGTTTTGAAACTTCAGATTATTTCATGAATGTTTGTACGTTGTGTAGAGGGCTGCGATAGTTCATTAAAGGTGCAACGTGTAACTTAGAATGGAATGTTCAACCGGTTTGCCTATGTGATGTATCGATGTAGCGTCCATTCAATTAAGGGAGTTTCTTTAGGCAAAGCAAGGTATATTTATTTGTATGGCACAATTCGTACACAAAGTAATTCAAGGGCTTTACAGAATAAGAAAGACATTAAAATCACAATACAAACAAATCAAAACATAAATGACCATCATAAAATTGCACAGTTAAACAGAACCGTTTTGAGCCTGGATTTAAACATTATCAAAGTAGAGGCCTGTCTCACATCTTCAGGAAGACTAAAAAATACAAAACATGCATTCTGTAAGTGGGCTCGCCTCTCCACAGATCTGTCCTGTGACTTTACTCGATGGCATCACCTGCTTTTCTCCATGGAGTTTATGCCATACTGTGGAATATTCCAGGCAAAGCAATGCTGTCTCCATGGCTGACTCTCCACCTGGTTACATTGAATCACAATACAATACAATATACGCTATACCTTAAGATTGCAATACAGTAGAAAGTATATTTGGAATAAGAGTTGCCAGAATGCGTTATAATATTCAGAGCACTGAACCGCACTATAAGGTATAATAAGCGATATAATGACCTCTTATCTAAGTTTTACAGCCATGTGCATGACCATTGAAATGTCATCTCATGCATTACCTACAGAAGATATGCATACTCGTTTTGCAAATGCCAGCACACTTACAAATCACGTTTTAGCCGATTTGTTTAATGTTTTAAAAGTAAAAAAGTAGTAATAATCGGCATATTACATTATTTTTCATGAATGATATGCCCTGACTGAAATCCCAAAACATTTCAACATCGTAAAATATAAAACGTGAATACTTCTTATACTTACTTTCTCTCATATAATGCTATCTTTTACTAGGCACATTTGCAGCACCAATGGACTGGCCACTAGTCTAACTCATAACAGGTTTAAGCTAGCAATACGCTATCCAGATTTTTCGCCTGTATCCAATTTGTTTCGATGTATCTGAGCAAAATTAGTCTCGTCCCAGTACACACACAGTATAAGCGGCTCTTGAGATCAAAATAAGTCAGCTGTGTGCCGCTTGCATCTAATTATAAAGCGTTTTATTGGCCGAAAATCGAGAAGTAGTTGTTGTTAGCATTACCGTGACACCAAAACTCTGCTCTGGTCTCTGAGAGTTGTGAAAAGCGCTTATAAACTCATCATGGTAAATAATTAGGATATTCATTATGCATAAGGCAAACGTGTGCATATTGTGTTAGCATCTAATTATAAATAACAATGTTGTCATGCCTCTAATGTCTGTTAAAATAGTGATCTATTAAAATTGCTTTTATCCCACTAATACCTGCATTGACATTACCCTGCACTGTGCAAAGGGAAGAAGAAATACAAGTTGCAGAGGCCACATAAGATATTTCTTCCCTCACAAGGGCATTATTATAGGTTATCAATCAATATATATATATACACTTGCTACTAGGGCTGCAAGATACATCGCAATTTGAATGGACACAATTAACAAACCGCAAAGAGTGTCGTTTTTTAAGTACAGTAAAAGAAAAACTGAACTCTGTCAACTGGACTTCCGCTGCTCACGACTTTTTGTACAGTTGACAGAATTCAAATTTTCTTGTACTATGGATCATACCTGGACAATTGAGGGATTACACAGCCTATTTTGTAAGTACTATCATTTTCTCAACAAACAGTCCTGTCTTATTCTGCATAAAAACTGCTAACGCCATAGTTTAGATTTGTACAAAAATGTTCTGTTGTAGTTTATATTTTTGTCAGTTCTTCTGGATGTGGTTAAAATGTGAACTTACAGAATCCTATTATTAAAATCGCAAGTTCAATCGTCAGAAAAAAATGCAATTTGATATATTTTTTTTACAAATCGTTCAGCCCTACTTGCTGAGGTATTTCAAAATAGCCTGGAAAACTCAAAATGCGTGTAAGGTTTTAGAACACCAATGGTATTTTCCAGAACACTACAAACATGCAGTTACCCACAATGCACCATTCTTCTTCTGGTGCTTTGATTTCCCATTTAAATCCGTTCTCGGAGCTTCTCAAAGTCAAATGCAAACAAACTGTCTTATTCTGCATAAAAACTGCTAACTGTACAAACATGTTCTGAAATGTGTTTCTTGTATTAGTTTATATTTTTGTCAATTCTTCTGGACGTGTTTAAAATGTGAACCTACAGAATCCTATTGTTAAAATCGCAAATCTGATCGCAATCTCAAATCTCAAAAGACTGGCTCTTTTACTATTTATTTATATGACAGAAGCCAATGTGAGAACTCATTTTAACCACAGACTAATGACAGAGAGAAACGACCAAGACTTAAATGTGTGTTCTGCTTCTGTGCTGATTCTTGTGTCGGTTCAGTGTTAATCAGTATAAAAATGCATACAAATTAGACAGAAAAAGATTCGGATCTTTTGAAAAGTGAGATCCGGATCCAACCGTTCACGTTAAGAAACCGTTCAAAAGAGCTGACTTCACGAATGTCACATCACTACTCAAAATCCCTGTAAGGTTTTAGGACACCAACGGCATTTTGTACAACACTAAAAACATGCAATTACCCACAATGCACCATTCTTATTCTGGTGCTTTAATTCCCCATTTAAATCCATTCTCGGAGCTTCTCAAAGTCAAATGCGTTGGCTTTCATCCCCACTTGAAGGTGTGTGCGCTTCTAGTGAAAATGTACGCAAAAACAAAGCCGTCCTTAAAGCGCGAACAAGACGGGAGCCGTGTTTCCGGCGACATCAATAGCCTCTGAGATAAAAGCGCCGTGATAATCCACTTTATTACAGGACTGATGAGGCTGATAAAACAGGGAGGCCGCCATATTGAAAGAGATGGGATCCTTGAACATGAGAGTAGAGGGAAATATTATAAATCAATAAAGGGCATGGGTTGTGTTGAAGTGACAATTTACGGTACACTCCATCAAATCGTGCACACAGATTTGCAACGGGCTCTACAAAAACAAAACGTGAAAAACAGAACTAGTTCATTTTAAACGGTTTGCAGTTGTCCAAAGTTATTCCTCACTTACCTTATGCATTCCGAGCATCTTAATTACCTATTTTCATTCCTCACTTACCTTATGCATTCCGAGCATCTTAATTACCGTATTTTCCGGACTATAAGTCGCACTTTTTTTCATAGTTTGTCCGGGGGTGCGACTTATACTCAGATGCGATTTATATGTGAAATATACGTTTTTTTCTTCATTTTTATGCATTTTTTGGCTGGTGCGACTTATACTCCAGTGCGACTTATACTCTGGAAAATACGGTATTCATATAGAGTGTTTGTCCACTGATCCGAAGGTTGGCAGTTTGAATCCCGCTTTCGACGTAAACGTTATTGGTTGAGCGGTCGCATCCACTGACCCACAGGTTGGCGGTGTGATTCCAGGTCCCACAGGTGAATGGTGTCGTTGTGTCCTTGGGCAAGACACTTAACCCACATCGCCCCCAGTGTCTGCGTACACTGGTGTATGAATGTGTGAATGGGTGAGTTGTGCCTTGATGTGAAAATGGTCAACGGTCACATTTTTATATAACGTTTTTACAACTTTCAGAGGCCAGAGCAGAGTCGTCACGGTAATGCTAGCAACAATTAGCAGGCTAACCATGCGCTTCCTGTCTGTATTAAATATGATTGGCCTATAGGTTGTGTTGTCATCTGAAACCAGCGATATATCGAAAACTCTTTATTTTGTATGTAATATGCAATTATTTTTCTTATTCTTTTTATAGGCAAAGTGATAATAAATACATCTAGTTTGTATTTTCCATTATGGGATTTCATATTACCACACATCTAAACAGAGTACTCATTATTTTCACATTAAATACCTGTCTCCAGGGCCTTGTCCACTCCCGCGCGCTCCACTAGCCTCGCCATTTCAAAACCATTGAGTGTAAGCTAGCAGCTGTTAGCTTGGACACGCAACAGGTTGCCAGCTCCTCACTTGTGCACGCCGCATGCTTTTCTCTCCTTCCATTTTCATTATCCGAGTACTGCCGTTGTGCCCTCGAGCCAAGTGTCCAGTAGGGCTCTCTATCTACCAACCTCGCAGGCTTGGAGTTAGCAGCGGTCAGCTCCCACACATGTGCCGCTGCGTGCCAACTTAGCTAACGGCTAGCTAGGGTCGAGAAGAGAAGCGGTATTGACTTGATTTGCTTTATTTATTTATTTTTAGAAATGATTTGTCTGTGCCTGAATACCGCAGAGTGAAATGTTGAAAGTTCTTCGGAGACTTGGTGAGTGGGCATAATTGGGAAGTAGGCTGTTTGATCCGTGGGACTAGGAAAACTCTAAAGACGCAGATGCATTGTGGGTATCCGAAAATAGCCAGCTTTTAAGTTTTATACAATGAGACACTGCTGGAGATGGAATGATAAGTAAAAATGAGTGAAAATAATGTTATAATAATTTAAAATATTTAGTTTTATTTATTTATTGTGCTAATTGGAAGTTGAGATCTCCATCCATCCATTTTCTTCCGCTTACCCGGGGCCGTGTTGCAGGGGAAGCAGTCTAAGCAGACACTCCCAGACTTCCCTCATCCCAAACACTTCCTCCAGCTCCTCCGGTGGGACCCCAAGGCGTTCCCAGGCCAGCTTAGAGACAGAGTCCCTTCAGCATGTCCTGGGTCTTCCCCGGGGCCTCGAGAAATCGAGATCTGCCAAACAAATAAATAATAGAAGACAAAAAAAGTCAGTGTAATTACCTTCTTTACATGTTTCAGCTGAAAAAATGCATTTTTATTTTGTGTAAAATAAAAATACATTTTATTTTGACAGAAAAACACAAAAAAGTCACAATAATTCAGACTAAAATGAAAAAAGATAAATACATTTTGAGACTGATACACTTTCTCATCAGCAATTATTTTGATCTGCAACTTCAAAATTGTATGATTTTTATTTATTTATTTATTTATTTTTTGATGATTTTACCGTCTTACAAATGCAAAAAAACAGAACTAGTTAATTTTAAATGGTTTGCAGTATAGTACAAAGTTATTCCCCACTTACCTTCTGCATTCTGGGTTTATAAGCGCTTTTCACAACTTTCAGAGTCCAGTCACAGTTATGCTAATGACAACTAGCATACCTAACTGCACACTTCCTGATTCTTCGATATTATTAGATGCAGACAGCCTGAGAACACAGTGGACTTATTTTGATCTCAAAACCTGCTTATACAATACATCTGTACTGAGGCGAGACACAATTTCGTACAGGCCGTTTAAGTGTTAGAATGACTTTTTCATTTACAACTTTCTCAAAGCAATCACATACATTTTTCAATCTCTCACTGCTTTCAAAATGTTATTTACAATTCCATTTCATTCCCTGAAGTTTACTCTCAACTTATGCTAGTGCGGAGAACGTTTTAGATACCAAGAAAATAATCTGCAACAAACCCACAAATCATCTGGGAGAATCTGATCTACAAGCGCAAGGTAGAAAGCCAATTATCCCCAAAAATGTTTCTTAATTGTTAAAAGCGTTTGGCAAAATTGAAGTGATTTCTCTTTAATTTTGCTGAAATAGACTCACTTTTCCCAGATGTAATTATACCTGCATAATTCATATGTTTCGGCACGTGAAAATTAAACCGAAAGTAAGACGAGGGTTTATTTATAACCAAAATGAATTTCATGTGTTGATTTGAATAAAAATTTTTCCTACTCTAAAACTTGTTCCATATTTAGAATTTTTTAAATGGGCACGCAAAATAAATAGTTAACTTAAATAGTTAAGACATACATCCACGGGAACAGTTGCGATAGAGCAAAAACATCTCCGTGGAGACAAGCCTCCCAAAACTTACGTAATGAGCCTGTAAGTAACCCCAAAAACGGAACAGTAATGTCATTCAGTGCAACTCATGTTTTAGTATCTGACTGAGAATAACCATGCTGCTATGTGTCATTTCAAAATGCTTCACTCCCCACTGTTACCAGCAGAGGGCATCAGACACTTAAATAAATAAATAATTCTATGTATGTGTTCAATATTTTACCAGGTAGGTCAATTGAGAACAAATTGTAAATGCTGGACACGGGCGGCAGAAATGACCATAGACTGTATATATAAATGGACATAGCTAACTTGCTAGCCGCTGTGTTCCAAATAGGAAGTGAGCATGGGCGCGCGTCTGCTCCAAATCACTTTCTGTTGCAAAATTGTCACCCCTCTCCCTGAAACTTCTGCTGTGAGCCTCGTCATTTTGGTCTTTAAATGTTCGTATTAACCCGCTCTACGTGATCCTGACATTTTTATTTCGCTATTGTGTCCGAAAATCAAGATATGAACGTTAATAACAGATCAGTCAGGCGTCTTCTATCCCCGAGGTCGCTCCCACTAGCGTTAGCGACACGTTTGATTGACAGCGTTGCTAAGCGCCCGCTCCCTGCTAAACCAGCGGTGCGGGCGGGACAGGGCGTTACCTTCAACAGCCTGCTCCAGATTGGCTCTTTGGTTACTATGATACGGTCGGAATTCCAAATATGGAACTCGGCTCCAAATTCGCCCCATAGCTGCTCTAGCCTCGATGAGCTTCATTGGACCGGAGCCGGACGCTATGGGTGACGTCACACTTCTTTGGTCTTCTTCTTTACATGGTCTATGAATATGACATATGTACAAGTAATTTCTTAGCTGTTACCCAGTTAACAATGGGCAAAACTTGTCTAAATTGCACGATTGGTATAACTAGACTAATGCAATTAATGAGATTTTTATATATGAAGGTTTAAACTGACGGACAAATGCCTTCCTTGGGCGTAAATTGTCCCTGCATTTTGGATGGAATTTCAGTGTTGATGACACACTTTTCGTCTCCACTGCCACTTAACTGACGTAAAACTATGATAAAGATTTACCACAGATACTATCCCACCAAACCAACGAATAATTAGAAAAACATCAAAACCTGTCGTGTGCACTTTAAAAGCCTTTCTCCCTTGATAATGACACGCTTGTATTATTCCACCTGTCAGTCACATTGTCTCTACTCTCATCCTCCTCCTCCTCCTACACAGGCCGAAGGCTAAAGATGCCCTCCTCACTGCGACCCCATTTTTAAATACTGTAAACATAGAACAAAACAACAGTGTGACCTGGAGGTATTTAAACATCAAGGCATATTGAAAATGAAAGGTATAATGAGCGTATGGATGGCAGTATGTGATGTGTTTCAGTGTGTTTCAACAGAAATACATATGTACATAGATTTAAAGAGGAGGTATTATGCAAAATCTACTTTTTGGAGCTCTTTACCATGTTATAACACTGCTCTGGTTTTATATATCATCTAGGCATGTTTGCGTAATCTTGTGATCTCTCCCGGGCAGTATTCAAACAGTTAGCAGTTAGCAGTACGAGCCCACACCTCAAAAACAGTGGCCAAACATATTCACTCCAAAACATTTCTCCATTTGACTGAATTGAATGTTCTTCTGAAACGTAAATTTTAAAAAGTTGCTTACTATGGAGAACAGAGAGAGACAGTTTTGTAGTCAATGGCGCTGTTTCTCCGATTAAAGAGGGGGTATTATGCAAAATAGATTTAGGTTTTAAATGTCATCCATGCATTTTTCAATACTTTAGCGATCTCTCCCGGGCCCTATTCGAACCCTCCTTATGGATAGCCGTAAGATTCTGTCCAATGCTCCGCCCACAGGCCTACGCCACCCACGCTCCCACACGACAATTCTCCATAAATATACAAAAACACGATACAAAACAATGCACTACAACTTCACAAACCTGATGCGATGTGCAGTTTCATTAGCGGGATGTTGGCTGATTGTGTTGCGACGTCACGCTGAAGGGGGGGAGCAAAAGGAGGGAAGACTCGGGGCATCAAATGTGAAAATGAAACTTACAAAACACATTAATACGTTTTTGTTTTTTTTTTTACGAATATAGCTTTTTTCAAAACGATAAAAGGTAACATGGTGATCTAAATATGTAATGTCTTAGACGTAAAATACCCCCACTTTAAGCCAGTTTATATCAATATTGTTATTTACAAAGAACAAAACATATAATTCTAATCCATTTATTGTATAGCTTTAATACTATAGGCCAGAGGAAAAAAAAACAAATCATACAGTAATATGTCTTGCCGAAGTAGACTATATTTTTCCAAGGCAAACATGACACCTCCACAAACCCGACAGGCCCTGCTAGCCCTCCTGTAATCACACAATTAGCAGCGTTCACTGTGGGGAGAGAGGGGAGACAGCTGGAAGTGTCAGCCCACGTCTCCACTCTGTCTATTGCGGTGTGTTTAGGGGGCATGGGACACTCTATTGTGCTGTGTTCAGGTGCTGTACCTGCTTTTTACTGTCTTAAAGGGTTCATATTACGGTATTTTCTGATCTGTTATAATGCTCTTTCCTCATCAAAAACATACCTGCAGTTGTGTTTTGTTTCATTCACACATGTTTAACACAGAAACCCGACATATTTTGGCTGAGTTCTTTTTTCAAATGGGAAACACTGTTCCACCTTGTGATGTCATGAGATAATACAGGAAGTGCTCCACTGTGTTTTTAAACTGCATACACCTTCACTAGAATAATTTGGATTATTTCAGATCTGGAATTGCCAATCGCTACTGAACAAAAGTTAAAAGGTAGCTGTTAACTTAAAAACTACCGCTTCATGACATCACATGGTGGAACAGAGCATTTTGTGCTTTAGAGATGTACACAGACTAATAATAAAGGATTACTCAATCATGAATAAAACAAACACAACTCCGGGTAGGTTTTTGATGAGGTAACAGCATTATAACATGGCTTAAACCTCACAAGAGTCAATTTTGTGTATAGGAACGTTAAAAACATGGGAAACAGAACGTTATACTGCAACGGTTTGCAGTGGTCCAAAGATAACAACTAGCATGCTAACCTTCAATTCCTGATTGTCGGACAATAAAACACTTTAGAATTAAATGCAGACAGTACACTGCGGACTTACTGTGACGTCAGGAGCTGCTCATATGATACGAACTGGGGCGAGATCAGTTTTGCTCAAGTAAATTTTATCTTAGCAATGGATCATGTGTTTTTTTGTTAATTGTAAAAGGGAAAAAAAGCAAGAACCACATATTGGTGCAAATGTTTGCATAAAAGTCAGTAAAAGTGTGCATGGACCCATTGTATTTGGACAGTATGCACTCAGGTTCACTCCTCAGCAGCACTAGTAGCAAACATCCTTTGGCCGTTCTAGTGTAGTTGGAAGCCCAAAGCCAGGCATGGTCCAGGGGGCTCTGTTTAAGACCCTCAGCGTGAGGACACATCAGGATGGCTGCTTTAAGCTTGGACAATGTTTGGCTCATTGGTTTAGTCCTGCTGCCAAAAACACTTTCACTTCAAACTCCTCTCTCTCTCTCTCTCTCACTCTTTGCATTCCCTAAATGCAAAATCGCAATTTCTTTTTAACAAATGTGATAAATTTATTTGATTTATTTTGTTTAGGTCAGTTAGTGTGATGGTATGAAGGCATTTTGAATTGTTTGTACATTTAAAGATACAGTATGTAACTTTCTGAAGGTGGCAACTGCACGATTCCAGGGAAATAGAAAGTAAAAAGCACGTTTCGGAACATTCTTGATCGAGATATATACGTTATACGCTATACTGTGGAATATTATAGCCAAAGGAACAACACACGCAGGGGTCGTCCTTCCTCCGGGCCAAATAAGAGTCAGGTTTGTGGAGATGCAAGCCCAGCAAGCTCAGAGTTAGAACACACGTTTTTTAATGTTGTGATGTTTTACAACTGTATCTGCATGTAGTATTTATCTAAAGAGAGCGAGCTAAAATCAGCGGCCTAAAATATGTCACTGTGACTTGCTTTCCGATATTTAAAAAAGCACTCAAGGCATAATTAGCACACGCAATTAAACAAAACCCCCATTTGCTGCGCATCTGACAGTAATCTATTAATTAGCCGTGTTAATTTGTGTAATCGCTCCCATCGCGTTAGCCTGTTTTGTGCATCCCCGTTTTTAGCTTCCTGCATGCAGTGAGAGGACACTGCACCGCTGCACCTCCTGCGTGTTAGTGATAAGCTAGCAACAAAGAACCTTACCTTTTGAACAACTGACGCATTGCTAGCTTGTCCGGCGCGGGCTAGCTCCTCTGGCAGCTAGCCTCGACTCTGTGTACAATGCGTAAACAGGTGCTACAACAAACCGGGGCTATAAGGCGGAATAGCCGTTTGGCATGGCTAGCGTACGGTCCTCCACACAATGGCACGGTCGCTAGCTCTTCCAAAAGCGCCGTCCAGCTGGCTTGGCTAATCTATGTTTTGGCACGGATGAGGCTGGAATGAAAGCATGTGTCGTTCCGGGGACCTGCTCTCAAATTATATCGGAAGTCTGACGGATTTCAAAGGAATGTGAACGGTTTTTATGCGTTTTTGTGTGATGTTAGGGTGTCGTTTTGAAGTTAATTATACAGCAAAATGTATGAGTTCAGATTACGCACGTCATTTGATTGAAAGTACTTGAAATACGTGTTCTGTACGTTCTGTAATTGCTCTGTATCTGATTTTTTAAAACATGAAAAAGAGAGCTAGCACTGCCATTTTTAAACGGTTTGCAGTGGTCCAAAGTTATTCCTCACTTACCTTATGCATTCCGAGCACCGTGATCAACCGTGAACTCTCAGAAACGAGAGTGGCGCTTTGCCATGATGGTAAAGCTAACAACAACTAACATACAAACGTGTACTTCCTGCTTATTGCACAACAAAACGCTTTCTAATCAGATGCAAACAGCACGCAGCGAACTTATTTTGACCTCATGAGCTGCTTATACGTTATATCTGTACTGGGGCAAGACATGTTGTTATTGCACGTAGCTTGAAAGATTAAATCAATATTCAGTTTTTCTTCTTTTCAATCCAAATTATCCGGGAATCCTACAAGCATCATACCATCGCTTTTTTTAAAACAATACCCAAGCCTTTAGATATCCAACCTTGTATATACCATCCGCAGCTTCAAAACATCTCCCCGTAGCAGTGCACTTAAATAAGGTTTGCTGACTGAATAATGAATGCGCAACGGCAATCAAACAAAGCGGACGGCGCGTTGCTTGCGTATTGTTTCAAAGGAATGTGAGGAGAGATGAAACGCCCGATAAATCAGCTCCCTCCGTGTAAACATCATAAAAGTACAAGTTTAATGCCAGAGAGGAGCAGCCGGATGGGAGTAAATGAGCCGCGTGAGACGATTATTGTTCAAAACTACATATGGTTATAGAGACTGGTAGTGTTTTTAAGGATGAGCGGAGAGGACACGGCGCAAGGATATGTTAAGGGGGTGATATGGTTTATGGGGCATTTTCAAATACTTGTGTGCGGTGTAATATTGGTGTAGCTGATTTTATTACTGAGAATGGAGGATTTAAAGGTGTCCCCAGATACAAGATGCGTGTTCAAATCAAATATAGTAACAATGGTAACTATTGTAATGCTGATTTATTTTTTAATTACAAAAACATTGGACATGATGAGAAATTGTTTATGTTATAATTGAATCTCCCTGTTTTCAATTGGACGTGATTGACAGGTGGATTAGCCACTCAGGGAAAACACACGGTCCGTCCATATCGGAAAAAATAAAGGAAAAAAATATCACAGGGGGCTGAAAAACATCGTGGAGTCCTGCAGAATCAATGGGCGAAGCACTGAACTCTGTTAATCTGAGGTGAGATAAATTAGATTTTATTTGTAAATCAGAGGTGACCAATGAGCTCCTTGTGTTATGTGTTATTGAAAAAAAAAAATATGTGATTGCAAGGTCATGTTGAGACCCTCAATTTG
>KN479394.1:28727-49367 GCA_000787095.1 Periophthalmodon schlosseri | reverse complement strand
GACGCTCTCTTGAGAGTTGTGAAAAGTCCCTATAAACTCGTCTCAGTGAATAATTAGGATGCTCTGAATTCATAAGGTAAGTGAGGGATAACTTTGAACCACTGCAAACCGTTTAAAATGAACTTGTAGTTTTTGAACAATCAGGTACAGCGCCTTTAAGCTCACGTTCACAACTTTAACCAGCTCTTTAATATTTTAATACTATGGACATTTTAGAATCATCTTTGTGTAGACACGCTTTTTCCCAGATTTCCTCTAAAACTTTGAACAGATTGCCAAATTCGTCAGCAGACTTGTTTGTGTGCCCTCCGCTGCCATTCGTATTCCCATGGACCAGAGCTGAGCATGTGTGGGGACGGAGCCAGCTGTATCACATGGCTTTAGCAGAATCACTTACAGGTGGCGCCGCATATGTACACACTGCCCACTTGTACGCAATTGGAAAAAAAAAAAAAAGTGGTGGTCTTCAGCAATTTTTACAAGTTTTGATGTAGGGCTGCAGCGATTAATTGACAAGTCGTGACTAGCTGACTATAAAAAATACTCATAGTCTTATTGTTATCTGGACTATACAGAACTAAAACACATACTAAAAGAGCTTTTTAGTACAAAGACAGGCATTGTTAAATCAAATTGTCAAAAAATAATACATCATTTCAGATTTTTATCAGTGATTCACTTTATTAGTTAATGTTCCCTTCAGTCTCTAGATTTCAACCTTTAATTGGTTAAAAATGTGTTTTAAAAATCTAAATTTAGAATAGAAATAATTCTTTGACTTGTTGAACACTTAAGTTATCATTAGTTGCAGACCTATTTTGATGAGTGTTCTTATTGCTGGGCGTCAGTGGCACAGTGGGTATAGTGTTTGCCCTCTAACAAGAGTATCATCAGTTCTCAGCCCGTCTACTCGTGATCACTTTTTTGTTTGTTTTTTTTCAATTGTTAATTGTTGTGGAAAAAAAAAATTCAGCTAACCCAGGGGGACGCTTATTGTCCTTGTGTCTTTGGACAACGCACTCCACCTACATTGTCCACTTAAAGCCATAGTATGCAACTTTTAGCCAAAAAATGTACTAAATAAAAACCATGTTTTGTTTATTGTACTGAACATGACACTGGAATCATGCAGGTGATGGGCCACATCCAGAAAGCTACATACTGTACCTTTTACATCGTAATGTGAGCTGCTCTGGCCTTAAAAATAAAATTGAAAAATTTTTTTGTTTAACATCCTTCTTACTGTTTCAAAAGTTAGTCACTGTTCTTTCGAAACTGAGTAAATTGCTACTGGTGCACGAGCGCTTATTTTAGCACCTGGCTTGTCATTCTCTGTCGCTGCTTTAAAAAGGCTTAGCAAAACTATGTTTAAAAGCACACAAGCAGATGTGTGAAAGGGAGTAGTTGGCAAAAGTCTGGCTGCAGATGGCTTTTTGATAACAAATTGTGCGACAGACTGGGACACAACACGTTTCATTTGCACTTTTTCTTGCCTTGATTTAAATGTATTCTTTAGTCACTATTTGCTAGGCGCCTCTCCAATGCTTCAGTTAATATGGAGTCGTGAGCGTGGGGATTGGGAATTCAGGATAACTCATTTTACTTCATATGGTGTATTTTAAAATCAGCTATTTGTGTGTATGTATATATATTACACACACACACACTCACACACACACACATATATAGAATTTTTTTTTTTTTTTTTAAATAGCCTTATCTTTCTGTTTCCTCTACTATAAGCAACAGTATTCAATATACACAACTGGTTTTGTTTTGTTTTATTGTCTCAAATATCCTTACGGCTTTTTATTTTTGTCCACATAAGCAACACTGATATAAGTGAAAACCTGAAAACCCCTCGCTACTTCTTTTAAATGTTAGCCTGCTCATTTCTTCGACCCCTAGATCAGTCACTTCAGATTCTTCAGAACAAATGAGTGAATTCTGTGTCTAGCTTAGCGTCAGCCTGCTTCCTGTGTCATCGCGTGTTCGCCTCAGTGGCCAGCGTCTGCTCCTCGGGGCTGTTTGTATAAGCATGAATGACGCAACTCTTGGCTTCTTGTTGCTATATTTTTTTTTTTTTTTGGTAATGTTTTTGAAGAACACTTCAACTTCTGGTACATAATATAGTACATGCTTCAAAATATATCAAACAAAATTCAGTGGTAGGTAGTACTCAGTAATATTTACTAAATTCAGAAGTGGGTAGTACTGGAATGTTGCATAGTATGGCATTACAGTAATCTCCATGGAGACCAGGTGAAGCCCCTAGACAAAATTACAGGTCAGATCTGTGAAGAGGCAACCTTGTTCACTGTAAAAATGTTGCTATTAATGTTACAAGTTTAAAATACAGGTAATTAAATAAATGCAAGGTGGAATAAATAGTTAAATCTCATTTTTGTGTTCTGTGCTTTCAAAAAATACCTGATTTTGTGCATTACTTTTCCCCAAATACTTTTTTTTACTCTTAATTTCCAAGACCACTTTGTTCATCTATTATTTAAAAGTACTCTTGCGTACCATTTTTGGCTACTCTGCCCACTTCTGATGAAATTATACTGCGGTTCAGAAAGGCGTGAAATCTTTGCAAATCGTAACACAAAGCTAACCGCTAATCATTCTAAGGAATCGAAATATAGTAATGACAAGCTTTGAATGCACATAATTACTTGGCTTTGTTGGCCGAACACCTATGCCGTTCTAATTGTGGAGATTATGAAAACCAAATGAAAAGGGAGAGAAACTGTAATCGCTTCTGATAATTGCGCGGGGCATGTAAAATTAATCTAGCATGCTAACTCAGGAATGATGAAAACAAAATATTGGGTACGCAACTGTGATGTGAATTATATAGATTTGAAAATAACATGTTAAAGGTGCAGTAGGGAACTCCTCCACCCGCCGGTCTCCGTGGAGATGTTATTGCGTTGCGTGGAATGTTTCAAACTCACCGTGCATTTGTTCAATTATTTTAGTTTTCTTCTCAAAAGTACCTTGAAAAGCGTGGTTTCTTACGGTGAGCAGAGTTGCCTCTCCACAGAGCTGACCTGTAACCCAGCCTGGAGGAGTGAGCTTCTTGTCTCCATGGAGATAGATAAATGTAATGCCATTCAGTGGGAGTAGTATGAAGGTAAGGTTTGACCGTTAACCTCAGGGCAATCTATCAAACCTTGGTTACTAGGAGAGTAGACATGTTCTTGCTTTGCCTGGAATGTTCCACAGTATGGCATTAAACTAATCTAGCTCCACAGAGAAGAACAGGTGGCGCCACAAGGTAAAGTTACTGGTCAGATCTGTGAAGAGGCGACCTTGTTCACACAGTAGGAATGAATCAAGACGGAAATTGATTTTTTGAGCATGTTATAACGTTGTTCCCTCATCAGAAACATGCCTGAAGAGGTTTTAGATGTCATCCATGTTTCAGTAATTTAGCGATCTCTGCCGGGCCCTGTTTCGTTATTTTTTAGCTGTAGGATTCTGTCCTATGATGAGGAAACAACACTATAACACAGATTTTTTTAAAAATAGCGTAATACGGGCACCTTAAGGTTGCTGTATCTGATTTTTACTGTCTTAAAAACGTGAAAAACAGATTGCATTCCAAGGTAACAACAACTAGCATGCTAACCACGCACTTCCTGATTCTGCGACAGTAAAAGCCTTACGCAGACTACATAGAAAAAACTCGTGAATGATCTGACAAGTGAGTTCTTAGGCTATCTCTCGGCTAAGACACTTCAGCTTGGACGTATGGCTAATTTACATGCAACACCATAATTTGTTATATTTCAGTGTGACCACTTGTTAAAATGACACGATTTTGGAATGGCGTGCAAAATTGTAGCGCCATGTTTTGTCAAGAAATCGTCACATTTGGAGTTCATTTTCGGGTTCTGACATGTTCTCGGGCTCTTTTTCATTTTTCAGAGAGCAGCAGAGTGCATTAACATTTTACCAGTCTATCTTAAGGGACTGACAGTTCATGCCTATGCCAGAACTTCACACAATTCTTCTTAAAGCCAGTAGCAATATTCATATGAGCGAATACGGGAGTAGTAGTACTTTGCTTTGACAGGCGCGGTGATGAAGTTGGGCAGATTGAACTATTGGTACAATTTGTAAGGTTATTGCAATTTATGAGTGGTATTCAGGGTTTAGTTTGGGAAATAGAAGTTACTGCAAATGAAGTAGTTATGCAGGAAGTGTTACTGCAGAGTTGGAGTTACTTTGAAGAGAACTTTTTAGCTCAGTCAGGAGAAAGCTGAGGACCAGACATTCAAACTTCATGCACGTGGAGGGATCTTTTTGGGTAAAATGTTGTCAAAAGTATATCAAATGTAATACAGCGGCTTGCGCTCACTCCCGAGTGGCGTGGGGCCTTTCTGTGCAGTTTGCATGTTCTCCCTGTGTCTGGGAAGGAAATCCAGGTTTAGGTCTATTCAGTTATTGAATCTGACAGAATAACTAAAGTAAATGTTGTCAGTGCTGAAAGGACGTAGGTGTAGAGAACTGCCGGAAAAACATTTGTCGTTTTAAGCAATTGTAATTTGTCATCTTTGACTGTGAAAATGTAGCTTTTAGGACAAATTTATTCAGAGAAAGCGATTTCCAAGCAAAACATACTTTTAAATCCCTTTTGTAAAGAAGTTACACACTACATCACATGAATTTAAAGACGCATTTGAAATGGTTAAAATCTTAAATACATGATAAGACGCCATGGAGATATGTTGTTGTTTGCAGAGGAAATTATAATGATAATTGTTGGGCTGTAGTCCTTTAGTCACTTAGACAATTAATCGGTCTTAGTGTCTTAGTTGACCAAAACCATTTCATTTAGATTATAAGGATTTATATGGGTTAGTTAACGAATTATTGGTGAAGATTTGTTTTGTTTTGGTATCTATAAAAGGCAGATGAAAGTCGTCATTCATGAAGTTTAATCTGCTTCACATAAACACTGCTGCGTAACTAGTTTTGCATGGACCCCCCATGCAGGCGTAGTCTTGTGAGTTCAGTTTGCGTCAGATATATAGAGATACGTAATCGTTATGAGATCTTTTGCCACTCCCCCTTTTTAGTCAACTAATCGATCGTCAGGACGTGCATTTCAACTATTCCACTTACAATTTCATAAGCAATACTTGACTTTAACTTTGGAATCCTTCATATAAACCGGCAGCTGCATCGTCTTACATTACAAATCCTACACTTCCACATTGAACAGACACTGAAACCACTGCAGACACATGTATTTCTGGCCGTTAATGCGTTCCAGAAGGCACCAGCACTTAAGCACATGTGCGTGTTTATATTCCATTACCAGTGAGCCGGAGCCCGCAGCAGGTGTGCACTTGCTATTGGTTTTTACGCCGTCAAAAAATCCATGGGACCATCCATCTTGCATAGTACGGACTGTCAGGGAGAGTTAATGCAATACATGACCCAACGCATCATTGAGTGTTAGAGGCATGTGAGCAAACAGACAAGTGGAGGGTGCAATGTCAAAGAGTTATAGACTGGAAGAACAACCTTATGTAAGGAGGGTTAGGAAGGAAAGGGAGGGAGCGGGTTGTTCTGAACAGTAGGGATGTGGCAAATTATTGATATTTGGATATATCTATAGTTAGAAAGGAGCCGCTTCGAGACCACCTATTTCAAGTGCCCTCGGAGTGGCCATTTACTGCAAGTCAGAATTCGGCTGTTGGGTTCACACTGGCCCAAGCGCACCGCTGTTGGATCCATAGACTGTATATATAAATGGATATAGCTAACCTGCTAGCTGCTGCCTTCCAAATAGGAATGTATAGGACATGGGCATGCTTCCGGCTTCATCGACTCTGGTTCAAATTCACTTTCTATTGAAAAACTCTCGCCCCTCTCTCTGTAACTGCTGCTGTCAGACTCGTCATTTTGGTCTTAAAATGTTCGTATTAATCCACACTACATGATCCCAGTGTTTTTATTTGTCTATTTGGTCCGTAAAACAAGATATGAACATTAACAACAGGCCAATGAAGCACTTTGTTTTACCCGGGGTTGCTCCTGCTGGCATTAGCAACAGGTTTGATTGACAGCGTGGGAGTGTGACGTCACCCATAGCGTTCGGCTCCAGTCAAATGAAGCTAATTTGGAGCCAAGTTCCATATTTGGAATTCCGACACGAGTATCATAGCAACCAAAGAGCCAAACCGGAGCGAGGCTGTTGAAGGTAACGCCCCTTCCCACTCGCACCGCAGGTTTAGCAGGGAGCGCATGCAGTCAATCAAACCTGTTGCTCATGCTAGCGGGAGCAACCTCTGGGACAGAAGGCACCTGATTGGTCTGTTATTGATGTTCATATCTCGACATAGGGACAAAATAGCCAAAATAAAAGCCCCAGGATCATGTAGAGCGGATTTAAACCAACATTTTAGGACCAAACCAACGAGCCTGACAGCAGCAGTTATGTAAAAAGTTGTGACGTTTTTTTCAATATAAAGTGAATTGGAGCCAGAGCAGATGGAGCTGGAAGCGCGCCCATGATCACCTCCTATTTGGAACACGGCGGCTACAGGTTAGCGATGTCCATTTATATACACAGTCTGATTCTGACCTGACCAGCTCAATTTTGAAATATAGGCATGTTGTGATGTGATGATGTGATGTCACGTGAACCCAACCCAGCACACAAGCAAGTGGCAGACCATCTACTACAAAAGTTACATAGTCCACCTTTAAATTACTTCAAACCCTATTGCAACTTCTCTCCTTGGTCCCAACTTCCTCTAATAGCTGGAACGATCTTGCACTCTCATATTAAACACCCTAGATCCCAGGATTGGTAGATATTGTCTTTTGGAGCGACTGTGATTTTGCTAGGATTCTGCAGAGCTTATTAGATAGCGGGGAGCAGGCCCTGTCTTCATTTACCTAGTGATGTTGGAGTGCGCGGAGCTAGGGGTTGTTAAAAGACATTGAATCTGCTCATTATTGACTGACACCTACCCTCTGCTCCTGCCAGTCTTATTAAAGCACAGCCGCCTTCCTTTGTGGTGTGAACTTATCCCAATCGCAACCGCGCTCGCTCTACGGGGAATCTAGCGCACACTCGTTCGCCTAATTTGGTTGAGTCCATCTTTTTCCGTCTGAATGTCAAATCGATTTGCTTTTCCATTATGTTAACAAAAAGTAATTAGAAAGCCGCGATCGTTAAAAAAGTTGATGAGGATTTGGGGTTTTCAGAGTAAGGTGGACTGCGTAACGTCTGTAGTGGAGTGTCTGTCGCTTGCTTGTCTTCACTGGTATGTTGTTGCTTTGCCTGGAATACTTTGTAGTAGTGTTGTCACGATACTAAAATTTCTAACTCGATTTCGATGCTAAGGAATAGGCTTGATACTCCCTGCAGATTCCAATACCACAATAATAATAATTTAAAAAAACACTTTGTTTAGACAACAGAATGTGATTTTCAATATTAAATGGTAGTACTTTCTTTGATATTACCATGTGGTGTTATAGCTGTGTAATTCAATACTTTTGACAACCTTATTTTGTAGTATGGCATTAAAGACACTTTACCTGTAAGTTCATTTTAAACAGTTGGCAGTGGTCCAAAGTTATTCCTCACTTACCTTATGCATTCCGAGCATCTTACCGTATTTTCCGGACTATAACTTGCACTTTTTTTCATAGTTTGTCCGGGGGTGCGACTTATACTCAGATGCGATTTATATGTGAAATATGTTTTTTTCTTCATTATTATGCATTTTTTGGCTGGTGCGACTTATACTCAGGTGCGACTTATACTCCGGAAAATACGGTATTTATTCACAGCAATGAGTTTATAAGCGCTTTACACAACATGCAGAGACCTGTGCGGAGTTTTGCTGTGGCGGTAAAACTAAGAACTAGCATTCTAATGCACGTTTCCTGATCATCGCACAATAAAATGTTTCATAATTAGATGCAGACAGCACGCAGCAGACTTATTTTGCCTTCAAGAGCTGCTTATACAATATATTTGTACAAAGGCATGACAAATTTGCTCATATACACGGGGGACAAAATTGGGTCCAGCACCTTTAATAGATTGGAGATATTGTTCCTTGAGAAATGACTGACTGAGAAGCAAATTTAGCAAACGGTTATCATCCCCTGAACCCCTACCTATCTACGCAAGCTAGTCACAGTCATAACTATAAAAAAATAACAAAAAACATTACATTCACGCCTTAAAATGTGTTATTTTCAACCAGGACAATTGCACCATTCTGCACTGTAATCATCTCCTGATTACTGTGATCATTCTCCATACAACATCCGGACAAGCACCTCGCATTGGCATAACTGTTTGTTACGCGGACTTGGCATACACCCCGAGCTTTTTGTCATAATCGCACCTTCTTTTCTTTCATACAACTATTTAGAGACGCAATCTTCTCCCATTTCAGTGCAATTTACCTCTAAGAAAAACGTCAAATACTTCAGTGCGTATTTCATTAGATTCTCGGCTCTGGAGTTGCAGTAAGATATGATTTACACACATGCGTTTGCTAGTTTATTTGTTCGACCGTTTTACATTGTTACGGTACAATAGTCGTCAAAGCCAAATCCAAGCATGACTAGTCTTTTAAATTAAATGTTTGCTTTGGAATTTCAGATGTTTTGTGTGGTCGAAAGTAATTCTGTAAGTCTTAATTCTTATTTCCAAATGAGATGTATATATTTTAACTTGCTAACAGTAGCGGTTAGTTTGCAACTGAATTAAATGTGGTTGAAATAAGTTGAACTAAAAAACCTGAACGAAGGCCAGGTGAGTCGAGGGGGAACAGGTTTCACGTCTGCCATCCACTGGTAAAAAAAAAAACAAAAAAACAACTTGCAGATGGTAGATGCCTGTGTAATCCCTCAGTCGTCCAGGTCTGATCCATAGTAAAAGCCAAAAGTTAAATCTGTCAACCGGACAAAAAGTTATAGGAGTGAAGACTTTTCGCTGCTCATCCAAGCCGCTTCTTCAGAAGGGAATGTCACTAGCAATTAGCCCAGACCTGAAGAAGTGGCTTGGATGAGCAGCGAAACGTCTTCACTCCTACAACTTTTTGTCCGGTTGACAGATTTAACTTTTGGCTTTTACTATTTGCAGATGGTAGCTTTAAACGACCAATATAAAGATGCTCTTGCGTACCTTTGCTTTGGCATCCCATGTTTTGAAATAATAGTTTTAAAACACGGGTGCTCCCTGTACTGGGAATTAAATTAGGATTAGAGCAAACTTACTAAACATGATTGAAGAAACAAGCGCAAATTATAAAGTTATTTTAGCATAATATGTATCCTTTAACCCAGATGCCCTTCCTTACCCACAGACAATACAGTGACTGAACACATCCCAGTTCTAGAGACACAATATGTGATCGGTAAGATTGGACTTACGATAAGATATATAGCTACACACCTGCGTTTGCTAGCTTCTTTGTTCATTTTACATTATTGTTATGGTACAATAGGAGGCATGTCCCCAAGTGTCTCGGAGGAAAAGCGGACTATTTCTCGTGAGCGGTATGATCCATTGGTTTCTTTATTACTGTCCCTAAAAATGGCCAGTGACAAATAGCAGATGTAATGGTGCGAAATGCGAGGTATGTGTAAAGGCAATAAAAACACGCGGGGAGCTGAATCGGCCAAATAACAGATAAGCAGTGTGCGTTATCCGCGTGGCGCGACAAAACGAGAGCTAAAATAGGGCTAGCATGTCAGTTTATGTTATTTTGAGGATACTGTTTCAAATACCACCTGGAGAAAGAGATAGAAAACAAGGAACTGGACGCTACAGTGGAATATGCTAGAATGAAAATACCTTGACAAAAAGCCGTTGATGAGGTAATATTTAGAGAACATAAAACTGATGAATAAGCAGTAATCTTATTTCATATCACTAGAGGCGCTGTACAAAGTCCCAAGCATCCAAGCTGTTCACCGCAATAAGTTTATAAGTGCTCAGCATGGTGGTTGAGTGGATAGCACTCACGCCTCACAGTAAGAAGGTTAGAGGTTTGATTCCTGGGTCCTCCAAATAGTCCTGACCAAGACAAGCGGAAGATCTAGAGACGGGTCCCTGGGCGCTGCTCTCATTTATAAAGCATGCACACGTACAAAAACATTACGTATGTGACTTTCTACATTAAGTTTGGAATCTGTAAAAAGACAAATAAACTAAAATGAGTCAAATGAGTCAATGAGCAGTCAAAATTTGATTTGTGTTTTTATGCATCACAGACAAACTCCACATGCAGAAAAATAAGTCTGGAAAAGTATCAGCCACACTCCCAGACAGTTGTTTCTCTATCATGGTTCAACATCATAGTTAGGGATGCAACGATACAATACTTATATTGGATATCGGCGCCAATATTGAACGTTTTGGTGGATTGGATATCGGTAAAACACCTCGTAATATTGTTCAAAGTAATGGTTTACCTTATACTGTTTGTGGTTAATGAAAATACATTACATTTTCAGTCTCTGCCCTAGTATCGGTTGATATCGGGTATCGGCAGATACTTAAAGCCAAAGTATCAACCTTGGTCGGAACAGAAAAACCTGGATCGGTGCATCTCTGATCAGAGTGACAGAAAGAGCCAAGAGGACAGGGCTAACCACTCACTCTGAAACATGTTCTTCAGTCGTGGTCAAATTTGGTACAGAGCCTTTAATCATTAGTTTCAGTCTCGCCCAATACTCCAACGCTGCAAAATCAGACCAATGACTGCCAATTAGAGCTAAGGGAATCCCAATTGCACCAAGCTTACGAGGCGTGACACCTGTAGGCTAATGGAAATGGACATAGTCTCTTGGTTCAGTTGGGGATAGCGGTCCTTGGCACAAGACAGTCAGGCTAGGGGCGAGGGAGGGAAAGCTAAAATTGAGGGGAGAAGAGAAGGGGATGTCGCTAGCAATTAGCCGGGCCGTGCTGCTAGCCCTCTGTTCGCTCCCCTATTAAAACGTTAATCAAATGGAACAGAAAACCTGCCTGTGGTCAGAAATTCTTGGACCAAGAGCAGCGATGGACAATTTAATTAGAAAAGTGTGTGTGTTGTATGGATATGTCTTTTTGATTTGTCTACAAAGAGGGACCAGGTGGTGAGTATCAATAGCACTCATGCTAAAATGGTCTGAAACAGTTAACAGGTTGGTTTTGCATAAAAAGGTGCAATAGTTGATGACAGGAGCAGTGCAGAGGAGTAAGGTCATTAATGAAGGCTGCAGAGCGGAGGATGAAGGATAGTTGAACATTTGTAATCAGTCTGAATTCAAGCAGGACTGATGTAGAAAAATGGGTGAGTTGTTACTTGGGGGTTTAGGCAGTGGTCAAACTGTAATAACAACTGTAGTATCTTACCACCACCGAGTGTGGAGTGCATGAATAATGCACAAAATATTGTAATTTAAAATACAAATTATAATATAATAATCCGCAGGTGTCATAGATTATAATTATATAGCAAACAAAAGCGTAATGTCTTCTTTTACACAAAATGCAGTATCTAGTCAATCAACAAAGTGATTAAAATTTGATTGAAATGCTTTTTTGAGAAAGCATCACTTTTACATGAGAATTTGTACTTTTAATCCCATGTAATCCCAGTATTGATATATTCAACTTTTCTTAGCGATCTACCCACCTCTATCCTGTTGCCATAGTTGCCTTGGGGCAGAGTGAATAAGCCATGACTACCTGGCAGCAAGGTGGCTGAGTTCGGTTGCCTGTGTGGAGTTTGCATGTTTCAGCCTGTGTCTGGCCGGGTTTACTCCGGTTTCCCCCATCAACTCAAAACATGCACATGAGGTAAAAATCCCGCAGCTAAGGTAGTCCTGACCAAGACTAGCTCAAGGTCTGAAGATGGGGCCCTGCGCAGACAGGTTGCCCCAGTGGCATTGAGGGATGGATCAAATGCAGAGGACAAACAAAGTGCACCTTACCTTACCTTTCTGCACATATGGCCTATTGTACATTATGTTAGCAATTGATAACAATACTACTGTCTTTACAATTACATGAACAAAACAAAATCTTCCACGTTTATATTATTAAACCATGTCTCCTTACAAACTAATATTTTTTCTGTTAAAAAGTCAATGTGCAGAAACACAAACACATTCAAATATTACACTGGAGAATTGTTTACAAGAAAAGTTTTGTGTATCAGGACCGAGGGCTTGTTTTGTTCATTTTTGTTGTTTTTGTTGCTCATTTTTCCTCTTATCTTTCTCTCCTCTCCATTCTGTTGTGCAGTCTCAGGGGCCCCTGTGGCTCCTCACTCCACACTGTGCATAGTCACACCCCCGTCGAGCTGACAATACTGTGAGAATACATAGGCACGAACACAGCAGCGACATATTGGTACTGTAAACACAAACCTCACATCTCGTTCCATCTACATTTTGGAGGCTGTAAAGTTTATTTATCTAGTTATCAATCTATCTATACTTGATTTTTTTACTGTCTTAAAAACGGGAAAAACAGAACTAGTTCATTTTTAACCATAGGGAGTGTGACGTCATCCATAGCTTTTGGCTCCAGTCAAATGAAGCTCATCGAGGCTAGTTGTTATAGGCGCGAATTTGGAGCCGAGTTTCATATTTGGAATTCCGACTGCGAGTATCATAGCAACCAAAGAACCAATCCAGAGCGAGGCTGTTGAATTTAACGGTCCTTCCTGCCCACACTGCTTACGGACACAAGAGACCAGAGCAAAGTTTGCATGCTAACGCACACTTCCTGATTATCGGACAGTAAAATGGTTTATAATTGGATGCAGACAGTACACAGCAGAATTATTTTGACTTGAAGAGCTGCTTATACAATATATGTGTATTGGGGCAAGACACATTTTGCTCAAATATGGAAAAAAAAGCAACAACAGTCTGGTACAGGCTCTTTAAGTATGTAAAGAAGTACAGAAACATAAACAGTACGGAAAAAAAGACGTATAATTTGGGATTTTGAATTTGGATTGACACATTTCAAGTTGTTGAGTTGTATGTTTTCTCTTACATAGAGTTGAAAGATAAATAACAGTCCAGGTAACATATATTAAGTACATTTTTTAGACTTACATTTTTTGTTTCAAGTGAATATGGATAATCTGCTATAAACTTTAAAATTCCTTCCATAAATTCCAAGGTTAAGGAAGGATATTGCTACATTTTGATAAGACCGGATGACAACATACTATCCATTCCTATTTGCAGCATGTATATATTTAATTACACTGCTAATTTCTACAAAGAAATCACATCTTTTCAGAGGTAACACACGCTGTCTGTGAAACACAAGAAGTGTCAATTGATTTAGAAAGATCCAACTGCCATACTGTACGCAGGAGTGCTAATTATACACTGAGGAAACAACATTCTGTTTACCTCTATTTTATTTTCAAGTTTTGTGAGAATGATGCCTTAAAAGTTCATATTATACTAAAACACATTTTTGGAGTTTGGTTTTATATCGGTCATAATGCACTAGAATAAGTAAAACTCTTAATCTGGTCATTTCAATTGTTAAAAGGGGCTATACCCAAATTTTACTTTTTCAAACAGTGAAAAACAGATATACATAATTTGAAACTATTTGCGCAATGAAGAGATTTTAAATGCATTTCACAACTTTCAGGGGACTACAAGTAAAACTTTCAGAGTTTTGGCGTCACTGGTAACAAATAGCACGCTAACAATGCACTAGCATTGTTAGCGTAGGTTTGCAGTTGTTGAAATGTCTTATGCTACTTTTATGTGTCATCAATACATGTTTGAGTAAACTTGTGATTTTTCTCAGACAGTATTCGAACCCCGTTACAGTATAGTGAGAAGTATGAGCCCACACACGGCAATTTTCCATAGATATACAAAAGCAGGATGAAAACAATACACTACAACTTCACAAACCCGATGCGATGTGCTGTAGTTTCATTAGCGGAATGCACTCTTATTGACGTGTGATGGCCCTGTGAAGGGACAGTAACTCAATATGTTGTTAACAGTTAATACCTCCCAAGTGTAACAACCCCTCTTTAAAGCCCTTGGACAGTTTTTTTTTTTTTTTTTTTTAACCTAGCACTACAATCAATATAGTGCTAGGTTACGTGTGTGGTCAACAACAAAATAAAATGCCTGAACCGAACACATATCTATTTTATTTTAATTTATTATTTTAAATAGAGTTAATACATTTTCAGCCGCTTGCTAGCTGGCGAAGAAAAAGTGTTGTTTACATGCTAACTTGACTGGAAGCTAGATGCTAACCCGCGCATAGGAAACATATTGTGACCTAAGTGGGTGCGTTACAGCTAATTTGTGGACACTCTAGTTTAGTGTAACTCCATGTTGCCCGCAGGCTAGCATGCGTTTTCTGCAACAATCTTTTTCTCTTCTGCTACAGTTCACTGCAAGCTAAACAACATAATACTAACTGAGTGGTTGGATGGCTATTATTTATTATGTATGTATGAGGTACAAAAAAAAGCAGGCATACAGCAAAAACTACTACTGTTACTGAAACTACAAACTTTACCATAGCATTACTAGCTTAAACCTACTATAACTACCATAATCATTAAGGATGTGTACAATTTATTCATTTTTTTTCATGTTTTTGACCAAAATCTTAAGGTCGAAATAAGTCCGTTGCATGCTGTCTGCTGTCTTATTAAGAGTTTTATTGTGCGATTAGCATGCAAGTTGTTGTTAGCATTATCGTGACGACAAAACTCTGGTCTCTGAAAGTAGTGAGCTCTTATAAACTCATTGCTGTGAATAATTAGGATGCTTGGAATATGCATAAGATAAGCGTGGAATGACTTGGGACCACTGCAAACCGTTTAAAGCAGACTTATTAGCAAAATCCGATTTTTTTTTTAGAGCTTTTATCCATGTTATAGTTGTTTCCTCTCAATATTTACTCACCTGAAGCTGTATTTGGAGCGATTCGTGCTATGCTATGCTATTCGTGATACGTGTAGGATTTGGCAGTGCGGCGTAGTCATTTTGGTACAAATGAAAAAAAGAAAATCCGCTGCTCACTAGCGTGATCTGCAGCTATCCATCGGAGGTGCCATCTTTTGTGTGTTGATATGACGTTGTGACATTTACGGCGACGCCAGCTCCCATCGTGCACCGCAGTTTTCTAACGCAGGAGTTAGCGGCCTTGTTTCTTTTCTTAAGTCGTTTTAGTTGAATATTGCGATTTAAAAATGTGCAAATTATAACAGAATGATCCACGGATGTCGTAGATTATAGCTATAAAGCAGACACAAGCACAATTGGTCTTCTTTAAAATGATTTTCAGATGTTCATGTTACTAAACTAACTAAAAAAAAAAACTAAACTAAATTACTACAAATATTAATACTAAAGAGATTATCGCTGCTAGGTCTAGGTGTTATAAAGCAATAACATCTCTATGGAGACAAGCAAGTCGTATCATCCAAATGAAAAGTTACATAGCGCAGCTTGTACTTTAGATTTACAGCTATCGACACGAGGTAGACATATTTAAGCATTCTTTTCTCTTATTATTGATAGTTTTACCAGGCCCACATATCTCTCCACACTTGTCCAGCGGCAGCACAATAAAGTTCCGGTTCATTCTCCCCGTGGCTCTGCTATCAGCTACATTACACATGACAAACACCGCACATTATGGGATCAATGTGTCGACAAATAGTCCTCCGCATGACATAATCCTCCGCCGCACCGCTTCACACCCGGACATGTACACAGACAGAGTGCAGTAAGCGCGCTATATCACTACCATTATTACAAAGAGAACGGCCCAGCTTGTGCTAATGCGGTGGTACAAGTGGATTAGCGTATGTTGGATTTGGAGATGGGCAGTTAGCGGTTACATTATTATGCTGGGTTTTGGACGCTGGTATTTCACGTGGTAAAAGTTAAAGGTGCACTTTTTTCTAGTTTTGTACTTTTTTTTATATTTTTGGAATGCTAAGCTAAATAGCTAAACAGCTAAACGGCTATTTGTTCTTTATGAATTAGGTTTTTGTTCATGCTTTATTAAGGCCAATTAAAGTGTAGTTCTTTTAAAGTGATACCGCAGACTGTATATTTAAATGGACATAGCTAACATGCTAGCCGCCGTGTTCCAAATAGGAAATGAGCATGGACGCGCTTCCGGTTCCATCGACTTTCTATTAAAAATCCCCCTCACTTCTCTCTTCGTAACTGCTGTTGTCAGGCTCATCATTTTGGTCTTAAACTGTTGTATTAAACTCACACTACATGATCCTGGTGTTTTTATTTTGCTATTGTGTCCATAAATTGAGATATGAACATTAATAACAGACAAATCAGGCGCCTTTTTTCCCAGAGGTCACTCCCGTTAGTGTTAGCAACAGGTTTGATTGACAGTGTTGCTAAGCGCCCGCTCCCTCCTAAACCGGCGGTGCGGGTGGGAAACGACGTTACCATCAACAGCCTCGCTCCAGATTGGCTCTGTGGTTGCTATGATACTCGCAGTCGTAACTCCAAATATGGAACTCGGCTCCCAATTCCCTATAAGTGCTAGTCTCGATTTGACTGGAGCCAAACACTGTGGGTAACGTCACACTGCCTTAGTCCACTTCTTTATACAGTTTACGAGTGGTACCCATTTTCCTTGGAGACAAACTGGCCAAGGCACAGGTCAGCTCTGTGGAGAGGCGAGAGTCTGCTTACAGTATCTTTAGCAAAAGTAGGGGAGATGCAAAAAAATTAAGCGACAAAAATATAGATGTCTCAGGGTAATGTTTGGCTCAGTATAAAAAAACATCAGCTGAAGATTATTGTTAGCAAATGTATTGCAATCAACAGCTTGAAAAATGTTATTTTGATTGTCTTAATTTTAATTAGTAGATTGCAAAAATATATCAGTAGAACTCAAAGATTCTACACTCTGAGAAATACCTGTTGTTCAAGTTTGTGCATTGTTTGGACATTGGGGAAATTGTGTCCTTTATACTAAATTTCTCTTGTGAAATTTCTCTTGCCCCGGTACAGATATATTGTATAAGCAGCTCTCAAGGTCAAAATATGTTTGCTGCGTGCTGTCTGCATATTATTCTAAAGAGTTTTATTGTCTAATGATAACTTTGGACAACTGCAAACCATTTAAAATTAAAGAGTTCCGTTTTTTTTACATTTTTAAGACAATAAAAATCAGGTACAGCGTTTTTAAAGGTTGTTAAACTAACAACAACTATTGTGCTAATGTGCACTTCCTGATTATCGGACAATAAAACGCTTTATTATTAGCCGCAGACAGTACACAGCTGACTTATTTTGACCTCAAGAGCTGATTATAGAATATATCTGTACTAGGGCAAGACAAATTTTGTTCAAAAACATGGGCAAAAATCGAACCCCTTTAAAACAGACAGTAGCAGGTGTGAAATTGCCCTTATTTGAACAATCCAACCTTCCGCGCTTCCTTAACCGCTTCCTATCACTATTCCAATCCTTATATGGGCAATCAAATCAGATATAGCCACTTTCCTCCTTTCGAAAACCCCATTTCTTCCTTTTCTCGAAATAAAAAAGTCTGAATCAAATGTCCTCGGGTGTTCCTAAGAGGTGACCGATGAGCTGGCGATTAGGTGCGCTTCCGGCTAAAATGGGTTTCGGCTCAAATCTCATATTCACAACTAGATCCTGTCCTCCGGGAACTCGGGTCAGAGCTGGGCTGCCCACCGAGATGAAAGCCCGCGCTGAAGATTGCATCAAAAACCTGGCAACCCACATTTACAAAGTGGGGTTAATGCAACACGGATCTGAGGAAGTGAAACACAAAAAGGAAATGTACTACTACTACTTGTTTTGAAAAGCTGTTCTTACTACTACAAGTGGATGGCAAATACAAATGCATGTACTGCATCGCATTACTACTAATTGTCTTCTAGTTACTGATACTATCGCAAAGTGCAGTAATGGGAGATTATGAATATATACTCCAGTTCATCATCTTTATCAACTTTACTAGTGAACTTCAAATCTTGACTGCTACTATACTACTACAACTACTACTACTACTACTACTACTACTACTACTACTAGTGTTAACTGTCACTACTTCTACCTCCCCCCTTCTAGTCTTGACAATACTACTACTACTACTATACTATATATATTCGACCGGTGCTACTACTTCTACTACTTCTGCTACTACTACTCTCACTACTACTTCCACTTCTACTACTACCACTACTACTTGTGCTAATATTTTGACCTCCTTTCTCTTCTTGACTAATACTGCCATTACTACAACTACTACTCTATATACGACTACTACAACCGTAGTACTACATGACAACTACTCCTTCTCTTTTTGCTATGAATACTACCACTATATCTTTTACCTACTCTTCTTCTACTACTACAACAACAACAACAACTATTACTACTACATCTTCATATTAGTATTCAATACCACCACCCCCTTAACTACTCATACCTGGCATACACCTCCTGCCAAAACCCACAAGTACACTCCAGTCAAAGCTTTACCTCCCGCCGAGATGAAAGCCGAAGATTACATCCTAAACCTGGCAACCTGGCCCTAAAACCTGGCAACCCGACCCCTCCTCTACACCGTGAATATTCTGAAAGTCATCGCTCACAAAATGGGGTTAAAGCCAAATCAATACGTGACCGCTGCGGAGAGGTAGTACCCAGCGGTGATATTAAGGCATTTCATTATTCGTTAGGTTCGCTTAATTTTTAAATAGCTCCTCCAGGCTAATACGCTAGTTTTACAAGCCCGCGTCCAAAGTTCGCATTAGAGGGTCAGGGCAGAGGGGCTGGAAAGAGAAAAGTGGAATTATAAAAGATGATGTTTAAGACTGGAGGACTGTCAATCGCATTATGCAGGTGAGGAGTGACTTTGTAGTTATGTGTAATGGTCAGGAAGGGCAAACGGAGCTTAAAGGTGAGATTTAAAGGTCCCATATTACGCAAAATTGACTCTTGTGAGGTTTAAGCCATGTTATAATGCTGTTACCTCATCAAAAACATACCTGGAGTTGTGTTTTGTTTCATTCACATACATTTGAGCAACCCTGTTATTAGTCTGTCTACATCTCCAAAGCTCAAAATGCTCTGTTCCACCTTGTGATGTCACGAAGTGGTAGTAAGATGCTCTGTTTCACCTTGTGATGTCATGAAGTGATAGTTTTCAAGTTAACAGCTCCTTTTACCTTTAGTTCAGTAGAGATTTCCAGGGCTGAAATCATCAAAATGATTCTAAGCGAAGGCGTATGCCGTTAAAAACACAGTGGAGCACTTCCTGTATTACCACATGACATCACAAGGTGGAACAGAGTGTTTTCAGTTTGAGAGAAGAACTCAGCCTAAATATGCAGGGTTTGTGTGTTAAACATGTGTGAATGAAACAAAACACAATTCCGGGTATGTTTTAATGAGGAAACAACATTATAACATCAATCAGAAAATTGCGTAGCATAGGCTCTTTAAAGGTACTAAATAAAAATTCTCGGATTGAAAAAAATGACATACAGTAATACCATTTGTGTCGAGCTGCTGCAGAACTTTTAAGAACTATTTAAAAGTAGCACCCATAAGCTGCACCCTAGGGCGTCGGAGTGCACTCTCACATCAAACCCATGCTGTTTAAGAAGCCCTTCTGTCTTCACTTAGGTTCTCCACGTAAACATGCATAAGTTTGGGGGCGAATGATGATGCACACGGTGGAAATTAGGTTGGGCAAATGTATTCCATCTCATTTGGCAACAACTGGGCCACTGTGAAGCCCCAGACTGTTATTTACAATTATGATGTGAGCTTAAATACTACTACTACATCCACCTGCTACTACGACAACTATACTACTACTGCTACTAATTTTGGCTGCTACTAAAACTATTACCACTCCTCCTTGTCTTGACTGCTGCTACTTTTCGTACTACTAGTAATACTACTGTTACTTCTAGTCTTGACTGTAACTACTACTTCTGCCTCTCCCCCTTATAGTCTAGACTACTACTAGTACTACTACTACTACTACTACTACTACTACTAACAGCTACTACAACAACTTAACTAATACCCCTACTAATCTTGACTGCTAATACTTCTATTACCACTCCCTCTAGTCTTCACTCCTGCTACTTCTAGTACTACTAGTGCTACTACTACTACTTTTACTTCTAGTCTTGATTTTCACTACTATTTCTGCCTCTCCCCCTTCTAGTCTAGACTACTACTAGTACTACTACTACTATTACTAACAATAGCTACAACTACCTACTAATCTTGTGTTCTACTACTACTATTACTACTCCCTCTAGTCTTCACTGCTGCTACTTCTAGTACTACTGCTAATGCTACTGTTACTTCTAGTCTACTACCGTCACTACTTCTGCCTCTCTCTTTGCCTCTTCCCCTTCTAGTCTTGACTACTACTACTTCTACTACTACTGCTGCTACTGCTGCTACTGCTACTACTACTATACCTACTATACTGTTACTTACTACTACTACTACTACTACTGCTAATACTACTACTACAACCACTACAACTACTACAACAACTACTACTGCTGCTACTAAGGTTTTATATATATATGTGTGTGTGTTCTGTGTGTGTGT
>KN479394.1:0-24470 GCA_000787095.1 Periophthalmodon schlosseri | reverse complement strand
AACCCAACCACCAAGGGCGGCTGCCTGCCCTTCCACTCTGCCGCGGCGCCTACATCGTTTGTCATCGGCCTCTTAGAGCGTACAGGCGCTGTTTAGCAAAGTCTAAATCAGGAAAGGCACTTTTTGACTGGTTAGCGCTTTCATCACGTTAAGGGCCGTTAAAGAGCTCATCAGTGGTGGTACTTGGAAGTGAGGTGGGATTTTATATTTGTAAAGTGGCTAATCAGCTATGTGTCGTTAAAGTGGGACTAAACATCTAAACTCCGCCCACAACCGCATTTCAAATACAGCTGCTGACCTGGGTAGTACCTGGAGGACTAAAGAAGAGAGTGAGGGAGGAGGAGGGGCGGAGTCTGGAGGTACAAGGAACACTGTGATCGGTCTAACAGGTATCCACACTTCAAACTCCGCCCACAACTACATTTCAAAAAGAGCTGCTGAACTGGACCGCACCTGGAGGACCAAAGGGGAGAGCGTAAGGGAAGATGAGGGGCGGAGTCTGGAGGTATAAGGAACAGTGTGATTGGTCTAACAGGTATCCACACTTTAAACTCCGCCCCTGCAGCCAGGTGTTTGTCATCAGAAACACCTGGCTGTAAGCAGGGCAGTCTTCCGTGATGTCACCAACTGCTGGAAATTGCGTAACTTTCTGGAGGTAGCAAGTCACCTGCATGTTGCCATGGAAATCGAAAGTTAAAACAATACTTTGGAACTTTCACCACGGAGATGGATAAGTTTTAAGCTATACTCTGGAATATTACAGCCAAAGAACAATTCCATGGAGACAAGCAGGTGGAGGCCTTCCTTCAGGCCAAGTAAGAGTGAGGTTTGTGGAGATGCAAGCCCGCTCAGAGCAAGGACATGTTTTGGTACATTTTTCAGTGCAACAAAAACATCTAAAATGAAAAAAAAAAACAAACAAAAAAAAACCCCAGAAAAAACATGCTATTACTTTAGTCTGTTTTCTAGCTAAAAAGTGATCCAAGGGAGCTTTAAGGACTCTTTGAACTAGCACTTTGGGAAAACTGAAGTGTCCACCGACTGTTCAGCTATATTGGTGTTATATTTATGTTTTTGTCCAGGTTTCGATGTTGGTGGCACAGCGGTTCGTACATATATACCATATAGCAAGAAGCTTCAAGGTTTGATTCCCGAACCTCTGAGGGTCTTGGTGCAGTTTGCATCTTCTCCAGTGTTTGAGCAGGTTCCTTTCTATAGTATTACATTCTCCATGTCCACAATGGGTGATTCCACCAGCTTTTGACATCCCCTGTAGACACTCTGAAGGATGGGTCAAAAGCAACAAGTACTGTATACATTTTAACATAAGGAATTAATACAAATAGGACCATTTTGATACCTTAAAAGTAAGTCTTGTATAAAACAGCTAATTATTTTCATTTCACTTCAAGGTCCTTTATTATGCAAAATCGACTGTTGTGAGCCGTTTGTTTCGTTCACACGTTTGAGTATTATTAGTCTGTCTACATCTCCAAAGCTTAAAATGCTCTGCTCCACCTTGTGATGTCATGAAGCAGTCGTTTTCAAGTTAACAGCTACTTTTTACCTTTGGTTCAGTAGAGATGGGCAATTCCAGGGTTGAAATCATCCAAATGATTCTAGTGAAGATGTATAGAGTTTAAAAACACAGTGGAGCACTTCCTGTATTACCACATGACATCACAAAGTAGAACAGAGTGTTTTCTGTTTGAGAGAAGAACTCAGCCTAAATATGCAGAGTTTGTGTGTTAAACATGTGAATGATACAAAACACAACTCCAGGTCTGTTTGTGATGAGGAAACAACATTATAACATAGATCAGAAAATTTCATAATATGGGCCCTTTAAATTAGGCTTTAGCTATTGCATATGTACTCCTGCACTCACATAGTAATGATGCTAGGAGCAACTGGAAGGGCATCTGGTGTCCGGCCCTGGGGTCAAGATCATACACACTGCTGACATGAACCTAAATATAATATCTCAATACCAAAAAAAAAAAAAAAAAAGTCTTCTTTATCATTGTACAACTGGTGCGCTGTGGCAGTTTTGAACAGCCCAACCAAATTATGTTTTTTTCCTGCGTCCTTTAATGCTAGACAATTTTACTAAAGCAATCAGCAATGCAGCTATGAGTAATATTATCAATTACCTCTACTGTCAGTCCAACTCGCTGAGCACAACATTTAGTAATCTTGACAAACGGTGCAAGAATTGGTCACATGTGCAGAAGGAGATGACTTATTTCGGGTTTATTTTGCGTTTTAATCATATTTCCAGTGCTAACGTCACCCGGATCAGGGCGAGAGTGGCCAAAAGCTGCAAATCAACAAGCACCCATGGGTGAAATGTGTCACCCGTGAGCCAGAGCCGCGCGGGCACGGCAGAGTTACACATGTGACACAGAGAAAATGCTGAGTGTAGTGTAAGAAAATCACAGGAAATCAGCACACATGTCAAAACTTGTGCAGTGCTGGATCACAAATTTGTGTTTATTATATAGTTATAGTTACTGCCTTAAAAACGTGAAAACAAAATGAGTTCATTTTAAAATGTTTGCAAGTTATTCCTCACTTACCTTATGCATTCCGAGCATCTTAATTTGTTTAAATCCAGGCCCAAAATGGTTCTGTTTAGCTGTGCATATGACTGAAAGGTTTTTATTATATTTATGTTTTGATTTGTTTGTCTTGTGATTTTAATGTCTTTCTTATTCTGTAAAGCACTTTGAATCACTTTGTGTACGAATTGTGCTATACAAATAAACTTGCCTTGTCTTGCTCATTATTCACGGCGATGAGTTTATACGAATTTTTACAACTTTCAGAGGCCAGAGCAGAGTTTACCTTTACAGTAACAAACATTAGCATGCCTACAATGTACTTTCTGTAAAATGCTTTATAATTAGACGCAGACATCTACCTTATTTTCACCCCAAGAGCTGCTTATACAATATATATGTACTGGGGCTAAAGGGGTTTTATTTAATTGCAAGAAAAAATCGGATACATGCCCTTTAAAATACAGTGTGTTGTTGCAATCAACTCAGGGCAATAATAACTTTTTAAAAAATAGTATTATGGTGGTAAAATTAAGTCTTCTCGTTATATATTTTATACTGTGAATTTCTTTACCTTCATTATTTTGTGAAATTATAAAGAGGTGGCCAGTATGGGGTCATTTTTTCCCCCAACACATTTCTGCCAAGTTCTGGTTAGCTAACATCTCCCTACACTCTTATCTAACCTAAACCAAATTAACTGTCCCTAAACCTAACTTTAATCTTAACCCTAACCTTAACTTGATTTTGAAAAAATATATTGTGAAAAATGTACATTTACTAGCATAGCCACCAATGCAAAGTGGCGGTTGTGTAGTATAACTTGGGTGGGAAAAAAATTAGGCGTTGAGTACTTTGACTTTGACTTTAATTGTAGATATAGATAGATATAGCTATTTACAATGGATTGCAACAAGAACAGGGGTTTTTTTTCCTTGCCAAGGACATGGGATGCTCTGGGACAGTTATCCATTTGCTTGTTATTGACCAATGACCATTTCACTATTTGATTTTCCAACTTCCTGTAGAATAACTCAACAGTTTTGTTAAATCCTGCGAGGCGACTGCTGTTGTGATTTTGGGCTCTGGCAAAAATAAATTGAAACTGACAAATTTTGTAACAATGTGTGCAAGCATTTAAATTCTGAAACTCCACTTCAGCTAACTTTAGCAGAGGTGCTGTACTTTTATGAGCAGAACATGGTAATTTGGTTTAAAATATGCAAATCCAGTGAAAAAAACAAAGCTAATGTGTTGATTCAGAAAGCTTCATCTGCGAGAGAATCAAAGTTTGAGCACAGCGCAGCCCTCGGGAGCCAGTCGATGTAGCTATTTCCCATGACTTTCCCAATCTTTTGTTAGGATATCGACTGCGTTATAATTTCGCCTAGCTTTAGTCCCTCCACAGGAACATCAATGTTGCAATTGTGTTTGGCTTTCTCACATACTCAAGAATGCAACGCTAATTATCATCGCGCAGAGGGAGTGAAAATTAGCATGGGTACAGCTAGCTTGTTGTTTTTACAGATTGGAGGGGAAAAAAACATGACAAATCAACAAGTTAGTGAGGCTTGTCAACATAGTACAACGCAATGATTTTCACTGTCAAAGGAAATGTCGTCTTTCAAACTGTTTGTTGTGTGATATTGGGTTGATTAAAATACATGGGAGCCTGTGGTTTATACGACTTGAGTTACTGGGTGTAAAAAGGGATTATATATGTATACTCTTGCTTTTGATGAAAAAAAAAAAAAAAACTATTTAAAGGTCCTGTATTTCAGCAAAATGTGTCTTGCCCCAGTACAGGTCAGCACCGTCTGCAAGTAATTAGAAAGCATTCTGTTGTCCGATGATCAGGAAAGGCACGTTAGCATGCTAGTTATTGTTAGATTTACTGTCTTTAACTTATTGCAGTCGTCCGAAGTTATCCCTCACTTACCTTATGCATGTCGAGCATCCAAATTATTCACCGCTATGAGTTTATACGCACTTTGGACAACTAGAGGCTAGAGCGGAGTTTTGCCGTCACAGTAATGCTAACAACAACTAGCATGCTAACCATGCACCTCCTGATTATTGGATAATAAAAGACTTTCTAATTAGTTACAGACAGTACACAGCTTTAGGGCCTTTAATGACCAAAAACACATCTTTAACATGTTTTTCCAAAATTCAAACCAACAAAATTCGAAAATCCCCCCAAATCACAACTGCTCATCAACATCACCACATGGAATGAAGTCTCTATAAACTTTTGCTCCCCTCTTCCTTATTTTGCGTACATCCCTTACTCAAATTCCGTAATAAAATATGCAGGAGCATGGAAAAGCGGTGTGGCATTGGTGTGCTGACAGCTTGGAACGCGGCAGTAACAGCGGGAGGGGAGGTTTGGGGAGCGCGCCGTTCGAGCCCTTGCCTCCAGTCACCAGGTACCCTCCGAACGCTATGCTAGCTGAACGCTTTGAAAGTGGCAGGAGGTAGCGACGCCGGCTCGAAAACAAATGGAAATGAGGCTCGACGCAGCTGCATGCTAATCTGTTGTGCCGCCGTATTGTCTCAGAAGTCAATGGGAGAAAAAAGTTGAGTTATTAAAGATACGGGCTACGGTTTCTTTTAGGTGCAAAAAACATGTAACTTTATTAATCACTTGAACGATGTAGCTTGTACGGGATTTGCCATGGTAAATGGTCACATTTTTATATAGCACTTTTCCACCTTCAAGGCACTCAAACCACTCACCCATTCATACACCAGTGTACGCAGACTCTGGGGGTGAGGTGGGTTAAGTGTCTTGCCCAAGGACACAACAGCAGTATTCACCTGTGGGAGCTGGAATCGCACCGCCAACCTGTGGGTCAGTGGATGTGACCGCTCAACCAATGATATTTATGTCGAGAGCGGGATTCGAACCACCAACCTTTCCGGTCAGTGGACAAACACTCTACCAACTGAGCTACTCTTGCTCATTACCATAGGCTGGTTAAAAATAGCAACTCTCATGCTAATAATATTGATCCTTTTTTTTTTTTTTTTAATCCAATTCAATTTTTTTCAAGTGTCTAACTAATTTTTCTGTACCCTCTTTTTTTCCCATGTATTTGAGCAAAATTTGTCTTGCCCCAGTACAGATTGTGTTTAATCACAAAGCGTTTTATTGTGCGATAATTAGGAAGTGTGTGGTTAGCATGCCAGCTGTGGTTAGCTTTACCGTGACAGCAAAACTCCTCTTTGGTCTCTGAAAGTTGTGAAAAGTACTTATAAACTCACTGTGGTGAATAATTAGGACGCTTGGAATGAATAAGGTAAGTGAGGAATAATTTTGGACCACAGCAAACCATTTAAAATGAACTAGGTCTGTTTTGTGTTTTTAAGACAATAAAAATCAGGTACAGTGGCTTTAAATATTAACTTTTAACTTTTGTAAACATGTTAGCGATGATGTTTCAGTGCATTTCATACAAAACTCTTTGGTATCGGAATCAGATCACGATCACACAACCTTTCCAAGTATTACAAGGTATCGGATTGATATGTATAATTGTTTTTATTACATAGTTTTAATAACAACAAAGAAATATGCTGACCAAAAAAAATCATAATAAGGAGCAGTCAAAATCACATTGTTGCTTTTTCAAATTTCACTGTTTCTTTTATAGACAAATATTTTTAGTACATTTTAAATCAAGTCAACAGGGAGTTCATTTGGTGTCTATACCCAAATATCACCTTCCAGAATTAGCCTTCAGAACAATCCTCTCACTCGATTATGTAAAGTAAATTCGTTCCGAGATCAAGGAAGCGCCCACAGCGGGAATCCTTTTTCGAAATTCATCTCCAAAGTGGGACTATTAATCGCCATTCTATCCTCAGGCTTATCCACAGAACCAAAACCATGACGCAACCGTGCAACACAGCTCCGAAATATTGATCTGTGCAAAAATGGACTTTGCCAGAAGAGATGCATGATGGGAAAATTGGAGGGTCTTTATTATGATTTTTCAAACGCAGAGGGAAGGAGGTGCCTAAGACCTGTATGTTGTTTTCTATCTGGATGGTGGTGAGGATCGTTCTGCTTTCTGATTGGATAATCATCTTGAGAACCAAAACACCACATTGTGACACATATAAATGGTACATCACATTTTTGTAACTAAGAATTAGCGTTACAGCTGTTATCAGTAAAAGCTATATTTGATTTAAACATGTGGAACCTCTGGGGACAGTCAGGTCATATTTATGGAAATCAGAATTAGTTCCTTGAAAGACGTGGAAACTGTGGTAAGAAGTTGACGAATACACAAAACACTTCACTTAAACACTTCTTGTAATGTGGTTTGAAGTAACAATATAGAGAAAAAAACCCAAAGCATCCAAAGGACAGCTAATTCTTTAATTCTTCAAATTCAGTGTTTCAAATTTCGTATGTGTATCTGTGTGTACATCGTCTTTTTTTTTCTTTTTTGGTTGTTTCTATGTTATTGCTTTGCCTGCAATGTTCCACAGTATGGCAAAAAACGTATTTATATTGTATTTGTTCAGTTACAGGCGCTTGTGTTGTTAAAAAAATACTTAGAAAAACATGCATTCTTACTGTGAGCAGGGTCGCCATTCTCGTCTCTGAAAGTTGGAAAACGCTCTTATAAACTCATCGTGGTGAATAATTACGACGCTCAGAATGCATAACTTTGGACCACAGCAAACCGTTTAAAATGAACTAGATCTATTTTCATATTTTTAAGACCGTAAAAATCAAGTATAGAGTGACTTTAATATTCAGAAATTTTCAAAATATGCTACAAAAACCTGAGGAGCAGCCTAATGGTGGTTTCTGCCAAATGTCATGATGCCATCTGAAAACAAGGAAAAGCTGTAACTATTTTGTTATTTTTGCCTGAATGACATTGACAAAAGTGGCATATTAGTGGCTGTCGAGCACCACAAATAATACATCTGACCAAAATGTGACTGTTACCGATTATCTGCAGTAGATATCCGCCATTTTTGTTTGTTTTATCCAAAGCTGTTTGCATTGATGCCTGAAATCCAACGCTCTAGAATTTGATGTCATATTTTAAGACAGAGTGTGCGCCCGTTTTGATGAAGACCAAGATATTATTGCTCTGCCCAGAATGTTCCACACTATGGCATTAAACCGTGGCACTTGCCTGTATTATAGTTATTTTTATACAGCAACTTATTGGTAAAAAAAAAGAAAATTAGTGCGATCTGTGTCGCCTTTCCACAGACTTGGCTTGGTGGGTCACCTGCTTGTTACCGTGAAGATAGATGGATGTTTAATACCATACTGTGGAACATTTCAGGCCAAGCAAAAATATCTCCACGGAGACAAGCAGGTGGCAGACCCTCTACATAGTGAGTCTTTAAGTCAACCATTGTGTTTATATCTTAGTAATTCCACAACTTTGTATGTTCAAAATTGTGAATAAAAATGTCACCTTAGTTCATTTGTTCACACAGAGAAGAAATTCAACTTTGTGCTAGTTTTTGTTTGATGTGAATATAGCCTGTAATAATAGCGATATTAACAATGAACTGGCAAAACATCTGCATTTTGATATTTAAAATGCAAACTTCTGTAGCCATTTTTTTCTATCCCTGGATAATGACAGAAAATGGATGGATGGATATTTGATCAAAGTTTGTCTTGCCCCAGTACAGATCTGTTGTATAAGCAGCTCGTAAGGTCAAAATACTGTAAGTCAGCGATGTACTGCCTGCCTCCAATTACAAAGCATTTTGTCCGAGAATCAGGAAGTGCGCCTTACCATGCTAGCTGTTAGCATTACCGGCAAAACTCTGCTCTGGCCTCTGAAAGTTGCGAAAAGCGCTTATAAGCTCGCGGTGAATAGTTAGGATGCTCGGAATGCGTAAAGCTGGGGACACACTAACTAACAACTAAAGATAATTTTACCATATGCAGAATATCCAGAAAATCCACAAAAACAACGTTAGTCTATAATTATGGCGCGCACTTGAATGCCTCATTTAAGCTGTTACCTTTGCTGATATCTTTGTTAAGCCTAGACCAAGAATAAACCACGTAATACATAATTTAGTTATTTGTTGTTACGCTGTTATGAACAAACAGATACATTTTCATTGGTTAAATGGTGTCATGTGACCCCCGGCCGACCAAAACAGTTCAAAGCAGTGGCGCTAGCAGTGATGCTAACTCACTCGGGATTCTCTCAAATGGACATTTAAAGTGGTGACAGGTGAAGTTGGACACGTTCCTGTGTGGATTTTCTAAGAAGCAGCCCTTTGTCATTTAGAGCGCTCCAAACAGATGAGGCAAATGTCACGAGAGGAGGAGAGGAAAAGAGGAGAGGAACAGAGGAGAGGAAAGCAGGAGGGGGGAATATCACAGTGAGTGAGTGCCAGTGGTTTTTGTTATCGCTCCAGCGCTGGTTGTGAGTGTAAAAACGCGCGCGCACTTTCTGTGTTATTAATCTGGTGTTTAGGCAGGAGCAATAAGCGCACGCCTCTCTGTTGACAATGTTTGTGCATCTCTGCCGAAAAGGCGAAATGGTAAAGTTTTAGCCCAGACGCTTTTCCCAGCGTCTCCTCCGCTCCTTTTCCCTGACTGCCGGGCTCGCTCTACCGGAGTGCGTCAAAAATCGGCTTTAAAATTCCAACATGTTTGAATGACTGTGAATGGGGTATAGTCACGTCTTTGCGGCGCACACTCCGCTCCACACTGCGCGACTGAAGCAGCTGCGACCGCCTTAAACTATAGTGACGACTGGGAGTGACTAGACACGACTCAAAATCTCAGGAAAATCGGGCCCGAGCTTAATCACAAAGCGTTTTATTGTCCGATAATTAGGAAGTACGTGGTTAGCGTGCCAGCTGTGGTTAGCTTTAACGTGACAGCAAAACTCCTTTTTGGTCTCTGAAAGTTGTGAAAAGTGCTTATAAACTCATTGCGGTGAATAATTAGGACACTTTGAATGCATAAGGTAAGCGAGGAGTAACTTTGGACGACTGCGAACTGTTTAAAATGAACTAGTTCTGTTTTTCACGTTTTTCAGACTGTAAAAAATTGGCTCAGCAACTTTAACATATGGGTCGTTTTGAATGTTGGGACATTAGTTAAATGTACAATATATATTCATGGCTTTCTGCTTATTGTTTAAGCTCTAACTTCTCACTATTCCAAAGATCTAAAATTTTGCTTTTAAAGACGCTGTCCCTGATTTTTACTGTCCTAAAAACGTGAAAAGCAGAACTTGTTCATTTTAAACCGTTTGCAGTGGCCCAGTGTTATTCCATAAGCGTTTATCACAGCTTCCAGAAGCCGAAGCGGAGTTTTGCTGTCATTTTAAAGTTAACAACTAGCTTCATCAGTGCACTTCCTGATTATCGAACCGTAAAACACTTTATAATTAGATGCAGATAGCACACAGAGGGCTTATTTTGACCTCAAGAGCTGCTTATACAATATATCTGTACTGAAATAAGACAAATGTTGCTTAAGTACATGGAGGAAAAAAATAAAAATCAGGAACAGCGTCTTTAATCGCTAACTTCCATGGCAACTGCGCTCATTTTTCACCACTTTCAAACCTAGCGGAAACACGGACTCTACTCCAAGGCTGTTTCTTCCATTGACAGTGTAGCTTCCCAGCGGAACACACCTACCTGCTCACACAGCTGACCCGCGCACTCGCTTTGTGGGGCAGCACGGAGAAGGCTTGTTTGGGATCAGCGAATCCTGGAGCCGGGGTGGAAATGTCGGGACTCCCCGGGAAGATATTATGCAGTGAAGTCTTATTCTACACAGGCTACTGCTGCGGTGCGCTGGCCTTTAGTGGTCACTTAAACTGGCTTACAGATGAAAGGAGATAGAAGCAGGAGGGGTTTTCTGACACACGGAAGTTTATTAAGTGAATGGATACTGGAGGTAGCACAGAGTCTCTGGTTAGTTGTACATTAAGGATCCATGCTTTTTTGGAAAATGTTCTCCTTTTAATCTGGAAGTTTTTTGATTGGGTTAAGTGGTTTTCTTAATTATATTTCTTAATTTGACTGAATTTCTTCTGGAAATATCTATGTATCTATAAGAACCATAAAGAAGCACTTTCCATTGACAGACAATTTTATCCAATTAGAGAAATGGCTGGATGAGAACTATGTTTCAGAATGAACTCTTATCCCGAAACATGTCCTTCACTCGGGGTTCAAAATGGCGCTTTAAAGGCCCCGTAGCAGATCTTTTTCCGTGTATGGACAGATGTTGAAAATTAGCACTTAAAATGTAAACACTTTACATCTGGTCTAATCCATTGTAATTGCTGTGTCCATATTAAATAAGTAAATAAAAGTATTTATGCACAATTTGTCTTGCCTTTGAACAGATATATTGTAAAAGCAGCTCTGAAGGTCAAAATAAGTCTGCTGTGTACTGTTGCATCTAATCTTAAAGTGTTTTATTGTCTGATAATCAGGAAGTGTGCGCTTGGCATGCTAGTTGTTGTTAGCTTTACTTCAATGCTCTGGGCTTTGTAAGTTGTGAAAAGCACTTTGAATAATTTGAATGCATGAGGCAAGTGAAGAACAACTTTGGACCACTTCAGACTAGTTCTGTTTTAACGTTTAAGGCAGTAAAATTTGGGTACAGCGCCTTTAACATTAATTTAGATTGAAACACTAGACATACACGATGTTACAAGAGTTTATTTCAGTTTATTTCCAAGAAAACTCATTATGTTCAGGGAATTACCAAAGACGGCAACCTGTTTCTCAGAAGTTATTATTAAACCTAAAATTGCAGAAGGCCTTTATGATGAGTTCTACAGCAAGACAAGTTACATCACCCGGATTGGCGTCAACGGAGCCCCACCCTGGAGCCTGGCCGCACCTTCCCCCACGGGGCCCAGCCAGTCGCAGCCCAAAGGAACAATGTGGGGAATCTCTGGGTCTCGTTCACGAGTGAGAAAAGAACGGAGCGTGAGATTGACAGGCGGATCGGTGTAACGTCTGCAGTGATGCGGTCCCTGTATCTGACTGTTTCGGAAGCCGTGATAGGAGCTGAGTCGAAAGGCGAAGCTCTCGACTTACCTGTCAATCTACGTTCTTACCCTCACCTACGGTCACGAGTAGATGCCTCCTGGACGCCCCGGGGAAGACCCAAAACATTCTGGAGGAACTATGTCTCTCGGCTGGCCTGGGAACACCTTGGGGGTCCCGTCAGAGGAGCTGGAGGAAGTGTCCGGGGTGTGGGAAGTCTCGGAGTTCCTGCTTAGACTGCTGCCCCCGCAACCTGGCCCCGGATAAGTGGAAGAAGATGAATGAATGGATGGAAATTTTCACATCTCACGCCAGCAAGCTTTGTACTTGTTATCCTCTATTATCCCACTTAATTCCAACACAGTTCTTTTGTACCAACTAAAAACTGTTCACATCTGCAATTGTTTATCCCCAGACTTACTCACAAATTCAGACCTGATCGCTAATTCCACTGGATGTCAATTAGCTTTGATTTACCCAAAGCATTATCTCCTAAGATGTTAGCTAGCTGTATGGGACCATTGTGCCTAGCGCCTTCTGCCTGTTGAGTTGTTAATCACCAAAATTGTGAAGCTAATTTGCTCATTTGCTGCATCCATTAGCATAGCAGCCCTCGAGTCCAAATTAAGGGTTCACCCCCCTAGTCACTAATTCCTCCTTTCATTCCTTTTCTCATCCTCCGTTAGCGATCACTCTTTCACTCTTTCTTTCATCCGTTCTTTCCCGTAATTTGACGGAGGGGTAAATTGGCGGTGCAAATTTGGCGTGAACAAATGCGCACCAACTTACCCACTTTAATAATAGGAGGTTTTTACATGGTCACATTTATATCATGTATTTAATTATTTTATTTTTTGTATTTAAAGTACCTGTTTTACCTTAAGGGCGCAATATGTAGCATTCTGGAGGTGGCACGACACGTTACGTTTTACTTACTACTACTTTACTACTTATGCCGTACCGTGGAAGAGAACAGCGTCAGGAAAAACATGTACACGTAAACAAGCTGTAGTGGTAATGCTAACAACAACTAGCATGCTAAACTCGCACTGTGTTCTTAGGCAATAAAACGCTGTGTAATTAGATGCTGACAGTACACAGCGGACCTCAAAAGCTGCTGATATATCTGTACTGGGGCAAGACACATTTTGCAAACACGTAGACAAAAATCACGCACAAGCCCTTTAAACGGGGTCTTTTAGCAACAAGCAACGTGGAGAAACCAAACGCTCCGAAGCATCCAAACATGCTGCGAGAAGACAATTAACGAACTGCAAGTATATTACAGAGAAATTATAATGAAGGTATCATTTGGGAGGTAAATACTTTGGGTCAACACACAATAGCTCAGTTTCTACAAAGCCATTCCGTACAAGTTTGAACTCATTGAGAAACCAATTTTACTCGGAGGAGGCAAAAGGCAATCAAAGCGTTACAATGTTACCATGGTTATAATGAAATTGAGTGAATTCATGACGGATGCGAATATTTTGGGATGGAACATTATCATTTATTATTTGTTGGAGAATGCAATATTTACTCCAAACCAGCAGATTATAGAGCTCTCCATGGGAAAACACAGAGGCGCACAAGACCAAGACGACAATTACTAAAATATCAAATATCAAAAATGTGAAAACGAAGTGGCGGCAATTTGTAGTAATGTTTAGAGATTTGACAATTGCATTTGGGCATTGCAGTAATGGAGACGATATAAAGGCGCTGTACCCGATTTATACTGTCTTAAAATGTGGCAAACACTTACCTTATGCAGTCTAAATATTCACTGCAATGACTTTATAAGCACTTTTTTTAAAACTCTCAGACGCCAGAGCGGAGTTTTGCAGTCACTGAAACGCTAACAACAACTAGCATGCTAATGTGCACTTCCTGATTAGCGGACAATAAAACGCTTTATGATGCAGATGGTGCCCAGCAGGATTATTTTGACCTCAAGAGCTGCTTATACAGTATATCTGGACTGGGACAAGACCATAGACTGTATAAAGAGGATAGCGTTTATAGGGGCAAATCTGGAGCCGAGTTCCATATTTGGAATTCCGGACAAAATAGCGGAATAAAAACACCAGTATAGTGGGTTAATACGAACATTTTAAGAAAAAATGACGAAGGCTGACAGATGCAGTTCCAGAGAGAGGGGTGATCATTTTTCAGTAGAAAGTGAATCGGAGCCAGAGTCGATGGAGCCGGAAGCGCAGCCCATGAGCACTTCCTATTTGGAACACGGCGGCTAGCGAGTTAGCTATGTCCATTTATATATACAGTCTGTGGACAAGACACATTTTGCTCAAATACATGGGAAAAACATCAGTCACTTTACTATAATAAACCTGTTCCTATCCACTCTTATTGCTATGTCTACTTCCGCTGTTAAGATGTGGAGGAGGGCAATTGTTAAGAGCTACAAAACATGCAGATAAATTGCCGAAGCGCAGGAATCCAAAATTGAAATCCAAAAACTCTAAACTCATTTAACGTTTTGGGAAATTACTTTTGCCGAGATCCTCCTCCTGCTTGTAGTTCTGAGGAGCGGGCGGTCTGAAGCTGCAGTCTATCACCCAGAGACTGTGCGTCTGTGGGAGGGAGTATTACCTCACACATTACACATGTGAAACTAATGATTAAAGCCCCTGTAATCAATTTTTCCACGTTTTTGAGCAAAATGTGCCTTTCCCCAGTACAGATATATTGCATAAGCAGCTCTAGAGGTCAAAATAAGTCAGCCGTGTACAGTCTGTATCTAATTAGAAAGCTTTCCGATAATTAGAAAGTGTGTGTTAGCATGCTAGTTGTTGTTAGCTTTACCATGATGGCAAAACTCTGCACTGGTCTTTGAAAATTGTGGAAAAACTCATCGCGGTGAATAATTAGGAGGCTCGGAATGTTTAAAATGAGCTAGTTCTGTTTTAAACTCACTCTCCGTAGAGACATGCAAGAGACGCCGCCAGGCCAAGTTACACGCCAGATCTGTGGAGAGGCGTGTTTTTCAAGGATTCATTTTAGCAATAAAAACCTGCAATTCAATAAATGCAAGATAGAGATATGTACTGTGGAACATTCCAGGCAAAGCAACAGCATTTGCACTGCGCTCTGACTGGTTTAAAAAAGTTATTACTATCACAATCGAATTTGGGTTGCCAGTGCCTTAAGCTGCAGATAGAGGAGACGTACAAGTTTTTCTCCTTCTTAGTAAATGAACAGGCCATGTCTCATGTGAAAGCTCAAAACCTCCAGAATTCACTCAGAGGCAGAGGCTGCACTAGCACTGACCAGCTGCAGGTGCTGGAGTTAAGGTCATGATTCAGATCAGAGAGTCATTTCAGGTTCAAACCAACTGGATTTCAACACTGAAACTGGCAACCCGAATGAGAGACTCATGTGATGCCCACTCTGCTTTCTTATTGAATAATTATCTGGAGAACCAAAACACCAAAATATACTTAAATACATGGGATTTTTTTTTGTAATTAAGAATAAATCAGCATTACAATTGTTATCTGCAAAAGCAATATTTGATTTGAACACGTTTCCCTCATATCTGGGAACATTTGTGAAGTTTACATCAGAATCCTACATACAGTTCCTTTAATAGTTACAGAAGCAGCGTGAAGACCAACACAAAGAGCCATCCCTTGCTGCTCCTGAAATGTTTTGTTGCGCACTAACCCCGGCTCCTGCACCTCGGAGGGCTGTTTAATGAAGCACGGGGCAGGCTCGCCGACAAGCGCGGTTAGCCGCTAACTGACGAGCAGCGCTATGACGTGCCTTGTCTTATCCTGCTCGCGGGAGGCCAAGGCAAACTGGCTCCTTTCTACCTACCGCCGGATCTTCTGGCGTGCGCGCGGGGATGACAAGGAGAGGAGAGAAAAGAAGGGGGGGATGAGGGAGGAAGAGGAGGAGGAGGGATGGAGAGAGTGCTTACGCGAGTTGACATTTCTATCCACGAAAGGTTGATAATAACTGGTCGGCCATGTCAGGGTGAGAGCAGGTGAGCGGTGGGGTTGGGGGGGTGGGTGGGGGGGGAGTGGGGAGGGGGGGTGGGGAAGGGGGTGTGTGTGTTATTTAACCTTCCTGAGTGCCCCCGCGGACTCCGGAGCAGCCAAAAGAACACCGCAACGCTCGTCTCGGTACATAGTATAGGAGCTGCAAGTGCTTTGATGGGGTTGGACTAGAACGAGTGGAGATGCAAAGGGCAGACTTAACGCGCTGTACCTGGTTTTTCCTGTCTTTAAAAACATGAAAAACGCAAGTAGTTCATTTCGTTTGCAGTGCTCCAAAGTTATTCCTCACTTACCTTACGAGCATCCTAACCGAATGATGAGTTTATAAGCGCTTTTCATGACTCTCAGAGGCCAGAGCGGAGTTTGCAGTAACGATAATGCTAACAACAACTAGCATGCTAACCGTGCACCTTCTGATTATCAATACTTTATAATTAGATACAGACAGCGCACTGCATAATCCTTTGAACTCAAGAGCTGCTTATTGCTGGGTTTCAAGTAACATCACAATATTTTATAGACCAATAATATTTAATACAGACGGAAGGCGGCTAAAATTAATATTGTTAAAATGCCTTTTTTCTGTTGTTGTAATAAGGTCTTTGGTCCAGTCACTAATAAAAATGATCAGGTTCAACATATTAATTTCCTTTTGGATATTTTATGGCCAAGTACAAGTATAGGGATAACTCGCTAAAATTACCATATTGACTTTTGTTCTGTAAATTATAGATGCAACAATCATTTTTTGGAGTCAATATTTATCATGGGGACTTTTTGTTTTCACTAGCGGGAAATTTTTGGTTATTTTTTAGCAATATGATAAGATTTGAGCTGTAGAGGGTTGAATAAATACCTTCTATGACTTATTATAGATAGAAACAAACTAGTGTTGCAGTCTGCTGTTTATTTATTGTAGCTCATGTTTTTTTTTTAACAATATTGTACATTTAGAATTGTTTTTGTGCATAATTCAATTGCAAAATTGGGTATAGGGTTTTTAATTTATTTTCCTCTATACTGCTTTTTAGAGCTCTTTTTTTTTTTTTACAGTAAATTTACTGTAAAATACCCAAGAGCGACACCAGACATTTTTGGTGGGAGGAGCAAAGGGGTTGCTAAGGTTTTCAATGTGGGTGCTCACTTAACATGTTAATTTAGAGCCTTTTAACAATGGAGAGTACCCCCACACCCCCACCGTGCTTGCTTGGCTGTTTTAAACAAGTTTAAATGTAATTAGCCCCTGTAGTGATTTATGAAAGCTAATATAAAATTCTTTTTTTTTTTCTTTTTTTATTAGAGTCTCATTTTGAGCAACATTTTTAGTCAAGACTGGATGTGTTATGAAAGTGGGGCAAACATCTTTGGGGGAGCTATGGGGGTGCACTGACCATTCTAGAGGAGGCTAGGGCCCCCTCAACCTCCCCCTGGCGCCGCCCCTGAAAATACCATAGATTATCACCTACCATGTACATTTATTACACTAAAACAAAAATCCAAGCAGAGCAGTTTGAAGTGCCGATGCAGAAATCACAGAGGAAATCACAGACATAGACTACTTTTACGACGATAAACTGGTGCAATATTGTCGCAGCCATTTGGAGAGGTTCAAATGTTGATCCCGGAACATCCATTTTGATTGCAGCGGGGACAGCCTAATGCCTCACTGTGAGTTTGTCCACATAACCAGACAAGGAAAGTGCTAAGAAAGTCGCTACAGACGTTATATGTGGTCCAAGAAGCTTTTAGGGCAAATAACATGAGTGGATTTGCGGTTAGCTACAGAATTGTTAGCTATGGGGACAGCAGATTTTGTTAGCATTTTGGTATTGGGTGAATAAAAATGTTTTTTCCTTTATATTGATATTTTTTTAGTTCAGCTTCCTTCTAACTTTTGCAGTTATCTAGCAGTGATTCATAGGAAGTTTGCATGACCAGCTAGTCCCTTCTGCATTCTCTTTGAATCCAGAAGGGTGTGGAATTGGACCACAGAGCATGAAAAACCCGTCCTAACCATACACTGTATATGTAAATGGACATAGCTAACCCGCTAGCCGCCACGTTCCAAATAGGAAGTGAGCATGGACGCGATTCTGACTCCAATTCACTTAACATTGGAAAACTATCGCCCCTTTCTCTGTAACTGCTGCTCTCACGATCGTCATTTTGGTCTTAAAATGTTTGTATTGACCCGCTCTACACGATTCGCTATTGTGTCTGTAACTCAAGATATGAACACTGATAAGAGACAAATCAGGCACCTTCTTTCCCCGAGGTCTCTCCCGCTAGCTAGTTAGCAACAGATTTGATTAACAGCGTTGCTAAGCACCGGCTTCCTTCTAAACCAATGGTGTGGGAGGGAAGGGATGTTACCTTCAACGGCCTCGCTCCGGATTAGCTCTTTGGTCGCTATGATACTTACGGTCGGAATTCCTAATATGGAACTTGGCTCCAAATTCGCCCCTGTACACTCATTTAGTCCACTTCATTATACAGTCTATGGCCCTAACTTGGAACAGTCCGACCACAACTGCAAATGTTTATCACGTCTCTTAAGGTTTAGTGCTTCAATTGTTGATTCTGCAGAAATCTGCGCTGCTTCTCAGTCCTCTGCATTTTTTATTTATTTATTTATTTCATTTTTACTCGTACGACGCCATGTTTGTTTTGATCTGGATGGAAAATGTGTTTCTCTGATTGGTTAATCTACCTGTCAATCACCCCCTATTTGAAACCAGGAAGACAGGATACGGTTCTAGACCCGTGCGTATTTGTAAAGTTTTAGTTAACACCAACTAGCATGTTAACAGTGCACTTCCTGGTTATCGAACAATAAGATGCTTTATAATTGGATGCAGACAGTACACAGCGGACTTATTTTGACATTAAGAGCTGCTTATACAATATATCTGTGCTGGGGAGGACAACTTTTGGTCAAATACATGGGAAAAAATGTGATACTGGCCCTTTAACATTAACAACATTATCACTTAGTTTTAAGCTGTTTGTGACATAGTGCCCTATAATCCGTTGAAATGGAGCCTCTTATGTCACCATAGATCTACAGTATTATCGTATGACTTGTAAGGTTCTGTATCTGAGATTACAGCGCTCACTTGACAGGCTGGGTTGGTGATACCTTCAAAGGTCACATAAGTAGGTCCCCAAGGCAGTAGCATGCGCACACACACGCACATGCACACACGCGCACGCACACACACACACACTTGAGTGAACTAGAATGCTAATACACCATAGGCTTGCCTGAGGGCACCCTGACGGCCAATTCTACCGACGTAATCTCCATCCGGTCAGCCATATGAGCGTCCTCCTTATGAAATATTAATATGTGTCACTCATGTTAAATATGTGAGGTGCATTTTGTATAAACCTTTTAGCTCAATTTGATACCTGAATTTGAAATTCTTGATTGCAATTTCACGGTTTGCCAAGCAGAACAAGTCTTGGACAGCATCTGCAAAAACTATTGCTACAAAGAGGTTTGGATCAGAGTAAACTGTTTAATTGCCAATTAGTTGATATCAATGTGTGGAGTAATCTGATGTTTTCAAACAAGTATATTTCTAAATATCACTTCTGCGCTGTGCCAGATCCAGTCCCTGTTATCTTGGCCTACATCATCAGAGATATAATGCTCCCTACAACGGAAGCATGTCTCTTCTTACAACTCTCTGGCTCCAACGATTACTATTAGCCAGTAGCAGTAATTGTACAACTACATAATTAAATGTAAATAAAGTCAAATGTAAAGGTGCACTACGTAACTTTTCTGTTGGAGGATCTGCAACCTGCTTTTCTCCGTGGAGATCTTCCACAGGCAATTAAACAAACGTATCTTCATGAGTACAGACAGCTGATGAGGTACATGCCAGAGGTGTGGAGAGGCGACCCTTGTATAAGCGTCTCTTCAGGTCAAAAGCATTTTATTGTCCGAGAATTAGGAAGTGCACGGTTTGCATGCTAGTTGTTAGCTTTACCGTGATGGCAAAACTCCGCTCTGGACTCTGAAAGTCGCTGAAATGTGCTTGTAAACTCATTGCGGTGAATCATTGGGATGCACGGAATGCATAAGGTAAGTGAGGAATAACTTTGGACCACTGCAAACTCTAAAATTAACTAGTTCTGTTTCTTTTTTTTTACATTTTAAAGATGCTTTTCAGGCATAGTTATTATAAAGTGACACCGAAAATACAACCCATAGAAACAATAATTTTTCAAAACGATTGACAAATAAATTCACCTACTTACTGCTAATTCCTCCTTTCATCCAAGTACCACTCCTACCCCACCATCACCGCCACCCCACTCCCTCCCTCCTCCCCTCCACTCCGCTGACAGCTAGCTAGCACGTCCGCTCCGCCTCCGCTGCATGCCTAATGGACTTAATCTATGTTGGAAAGGTCGAGTCGGGGAAGATTATGGCCTAGTCTAGTGTGCTCAAAGCCTGACCTTATCCCCGCTAATGGTCATGCGAGATCCGCGTTGTCACCGGACCCATCTAGGGACTTGGCGTTGACGTGGGCGTGCGCGAAATGAGGCCCGGAGGTCAGAAAGATCCTAGCAACATTTGTACACAGTGCTGACCCGCCGCGTATCACGGGGCATGTGTTATTACAGGACAAGATGGCTGCGCTGGAAGTCATTAGTGAAGGGTATATGGTGATGTAGGAAGAGGGTAACGCAGGTGAGGTACAGGGGTAAGATATATGTCATGTGACGGAATGTGTGTAAGGGTAATAGGAACTGACCCAATTAGGAATTTTCATGACTTTTTAACAGTGTCAAGGCGTTAAAAGTGAACTATGCAATAAACGTATCAGAGCCGTTACTGTGGAACACTGACAACGCAATCACTATGGAGTTAGCTTACCCTCTGAAAGCGTGATTTTTGTTTTATTTGTTTTACTCTTAAACCTTGTGTTGAATACTGTGTGTTGCAAACATTGACGTGAACTTGTTTCTCAGTAAGAATGTGACACATGCTTATTTTAAGAGGTCTACACTGGAACCTGGTGCTTCGGTTACATGATACGGCTCTTCGTCTTCAGGTTGACAAGATGTAATACATCTTTCAGTGACTCTCAAGCATCCTTTTAGTGACGTATTCTACTTTCCTGTAAACAGCTAACGGTGTACCCATTTAGGACCTTATACGGACAGTATGTAAATTTAGTTTAAGCCCTTATAGGACCAGTCTTCTATAGATAGTACCTTTCTCGGGCTATAAGTACTGCACAACTTCCTTGAAATGCAACTCAAACAAACCTGCTGTCTGTAGCTTTCACCCGTGTCATGAGATAAAACTTCTTTCAACTCTCTACCTGGTCTGCAATCGCTTCCTTCACGATTACACCCTCAACCAGAAAAGTTACACAGTGCGGCTTTAACAAGATACAGTGATAACCTGTTGGCTTTAGTTTGCCCTGTCCACTTTTTTCACCCTCTTCCCTGAAAGTAACTGTGGGCTGCTTACCACTGGAAGTCACAGGCAGCGTCAGGTGAAGTCCTTTTTCAGATTCTAAAACAAATATCCGCGCTTGTTGCTCATGAATTTGTTGTTGATTTGTTGTTCCTTTGGTTTCTTCCCCCGGACATGTCGTTGACTCGTCAGAAATTTTGTTTAAAAAAGTAAAAATGGTTTAAAATTCTTGGTTTACTTAAAAGAGAATCATAACTAAATACATTTTCCAGCGCTGGAAGAGGTAAAATGATTAAAAAGCAAAGTAAAGAATGAAACAGCACGAGCAAGCAAGGAAACTGATCTAAACACCTAGATTTTAAAGAGGGGATATTTACTTCTATGGGGTATTAACTGCTAACACATAACATATTTAGATCACCATGTTACCTTTTATTGTTTTGAAAATGCTACATTTGCCAAAAACAACGTATTAAAGTCATTCCTCCCTCCGAGCGCTATCACAGCACAATCAGCGTGTATTCCGCTAATGAAACTACTGCACATCGCATCTGATTTGTGAAGTTGTAGTGTATTATTTCCTGCTTTTGAACGTTTATGAAAAATTGGCACGTACTGCTCGTGCAAACCGTAAAGATGGTTTGTGTAGAGAGATCGCAAGATTACTCAAACGTGCACGGACGACATAGGAAGCTCAGAAAAGTCGACTTCGTAAAGATGGTTTGTGTAGAGAGATCGCAAGATTACTCAAACGTGCACGGACGACATAGGGGTAATGCGTAATACCCCCTCTTTAAAAGATTACGGCTACAGTCTATCCACCATCCCTCCCTTGTACCCCATTTGTAACCTGGCCACACTTCATTTTCCAATTTCATCAATTTCAAGTACTAGGTCCCAGCTTTAAAATGGAAAACAGAATGGCTCAGGAACTGAAATATGTGACTATATGAGATGATTCCGGGGCAATGAAAAACTCCCTGAGCGTTCACAGGCACAAATAATGTAGTCGCACCAACTGTAGAATGGTCTGCCCCCCCATCGCCCTCCCTCTCCCTCCCTCTCCCTCCCTCTCCCTACACACCTGATGTGATTCATGTGTGACAAAGGCTCCATGCCATTTCCACTGCATCAGCACGAGACGCACTTCCACTTGATTTCGGAGCGGGCGTTCGTGCACCTGTGTCCAGAGAAACAAGTGGAAAGCAAAGCAAGTGGGGAAACAAAAAAAAATGAGCAAGTATATTTGTGCCAAAGGTGCCGTACCGGATTTTTATGAAACAGAACTAGTTCATTTTAAACGATTTGCGGCGGTCCAAAGTTATTCCTCGCTTACCTTATGAATTCTGTGCTACCTAATTACTCACCACGATGAGTTTATAAGCCCTTTTCACAACTTTCAGAAGCCAGAGCGGAGTTGCGGTCACGGTAATGCTAATAGCAACTAGCATGCTAACCACGCGCTTGAATTAACACCTAAACTTCGCCCACAGCCACATTGCGCAAAGAGCTGCTAAGCTGGTCAGTCAGCGCCTGTGGCCTAAAGAAAAGAGCGAGAGGGGAGAGGGGGCGGGGACTGGGGGTATAAGAAACAGCGTCATTGGTCCGACAGGTATCCACAGACTCCGCCCCTGCAGCTGGGTGTTTGCAGTCGGAAACGCCTGACTGTAATCAGGGCAGTCTTTTGTGATATCAGCAACTATTGGAAAAGGCAGAGGCTAATTGACCCCGTTTGCGCTAAAGTTGCCAAAAACCAAAACAAACATGGCGACGCCGACAGACGTACTTTTTTGCCTATTTCAGCGTCAATACAGATTGTACAGAATGGTAAGCGCTTTGTGCATTTGTGGACAGGGAAGATGTCTGTGTTTTTCTCTCAACTGGATGTAACAACGATTGAATTTTTCGGCTTGTTCCGCTGTTGTGACGCTTCGACCAATCAGATTCCAATAATCGTCAAGACGTTTCAGCGCGGGCCAGTCCAGATCGACAATGTGTAGAGCTAAAATCAAAATGCCGGTGTGGGCCGGGTTACAGGTACATATTATACATCTTTGTTATTCCATTGCAGTGTGTGAGCTGTGTCCGTGTCATTTCCCTTGTGGATAGGTGACATTTGTCTAAAAGTTTACATCACGGCATTACGGAACATTACCGAGCGTCTGTATCTCGTCTTTTTTCAGTTTATTTGTATTTATTCATCGCCACTATTGTTCGCTAATGTATTTATTTATTTATCGACATCACCGCAGGAGGTCACACTGTTCCGCTTTCCCGGTGAGTCTCGGAATGGAAAGGCTCTCTCTGATCCCTCTCTCCTCCTCTGCCTTCTCTTCCCGCTCGTGCCGGCTGTGACAAAGCAATCCCACATTCCCCCTCCCACCGCCGAGACTCCCTTTGCTACTTCGAATTGTGATTTAAGAAAAAAAAAAGAGGAAAAAAAAAGGTCAGAGCCGTCATACAAACGCGCTCTGCCAGTCAGAGTCATGTGGAAAGAATTGTGATTTGTTGCTTGGAAAAAATGTGTAGTTTTTTGTTTTTTGGCTTTTTTTTTTCAAATCTGTGTTGAATCCTCAGTCCTCTATAAAGCTACAAATGGCGCTGGATGGATCAACAGTTCATGCAGCCTGTCCTAACTGTTGTTTATTTTGTCTCGGAGTTTTAGAATGTTTTTGACTGATAAAATAGTCAAGTTTTTCGAGGTGAAAACGGGTAGGTGTGGATACCCATGACAATATAATTATTTACCTTTCTGTCACCAATACTAATTATGGGAAAAATAGTTTCTGGGTCACAGTGCCAGTCGCCAAACAATGGGCCTCATTCATGAAGCGTTCTCACAAACAAATTTGTACTTCTTAAGAACATTTTTGGCATTCACAAAATGTTTTCTTAACTGAAAATGTTCTTCTGAAAGAACAAATCCTACAGTCAGGAGCACTTCTAAGAACACAAATTCTACTGTTTAAGAATATTATTACTCTGATAATGAAACACAAAATCCTAATTCTTCCATGATTGTAAATGATAGATTTTAAAAAATTATTCCTTATAAAAATATGATTACGTGATTATGTAACATTTATGAGGAGTTTTGAAGAGCATGTGGTCTACGTGTGGCTCTATCTTCTTAAAATGGAAATTACGAACATTTTTTAAGACAACATTCATGAATGAGGCCGAATCACTGCGCTTACCTGCTTGTCAGGAAAACCGGAAAACCGTCCTACTCCTGTTTAAACCGATTTTTCCAAACGCATGTAAACCCGGGGACTACAATTGAGGCGTCGCGAATCGCCCGGTGACACGCCCGAAGGAGCCGGTACGCGCCGGACGCCCGCTGCTCCGCCCTCGTACCCGCGCTTGTACCGGCAGCTCGCGTCACAGGGTCGCGTGGCGTCCTCCGTGGCGTGCCCC